>JAEQML010045605.1:0-63372 GCA_016904865.1 Pissodes strobi
GTTGTTCAAAATCAAAAAAGCATTTTTTTCAATGAAATCCATAAGAGAGTTATTATTAATCAAAACATTGGTTAAAAATTATTTTTCTAGGCTCTACCATATAAGTGGAGTTCCACCCAATCAATTGTAAGGTAAATCTATTCATTCTCATTATTACTTTCAGGTCCCAGTATTTCAAAAGATGATGAAACAAAATGGGTGGATTTGGATAATCCCATTCTGCCTCTTGATCTTTCACCAACTATATTTGCAGGCCCCAGTACATCTAAAGAAGTTCATATTGAACCTTTGAATGTTTCCACACCTCCACCTTCTGAAAAAGATGTACCTTCAACACCACCTTTGTTTTCATCATGTCATTAGTTAGTAATTGTTCATTAGAGAAAAAATCGAAATAAAACTTGTTTTACCAAAAATACTAGATTAGAGTTGAACTTTCCTAGTACATGTATAAGGCTTATCCAGTGAATTGGGGCACGTTTTAAGCTATCACTTGACATAGGGATTTATCAAAATTTGATTTCAACTATACAGGGTGTCCCAATTGTTCAAATTAGTACTCATACAAATTACTGATTTTTGTATAAGGCTTAGCCAATGTTAGGAGATAGGTAGGTTAGGATCGTAGATATTTTGTGTGACAACTACTGACGACTACCTTTTGACAATCCTCCCCCCTGCTAAGCCCTTCTGGCACTTTGTAAAGACTTGTTATAAAGGATTCAAGTCAAAATTTAAATTTTGTACATTGACATGCAAAAAGACGAATAACTCAAAAGAATCAAATATAAAATAAATTTAAAAGCATCCCTTGCCAGTAGACCCCCTGGGAATCTTTCCCCACAACCGTTGTTCTTCAAAGCATTTGATTAATCACGTTTCGCCCTCCTAAGGGAGGAAGTAAGCCGAAGTTTTGTTTTAATTTAATTTAAACTTTTGAGTTAATTTTGTATTCCCCATATACAGGGTGACTCTTAGAATCAAGTGGAACTCCTATACGTCTATAGGGTGTTCTAAATTTCTTGCCCAAGACAAATTTATTGCCCACTAACCTTGTGTTGTATCTAATTCAGCCTGCTGCTGACAGACGTTCTGTGGTGGCTGCTATCTACAATTTCCCTTGGATAGCGGGGAAGGCGTTGGTGGGCCCACCTTCGTTCCCCCCGGACTGACAGTTATATTATATATTCATAATTGTCATCTTTTCAAAGTCAACAGCTTTTACTGTTATTTACATTTTTCAAACCATTTTCATTTTTAGATTTGTTCGTTCTTGACAACGAGGGCAGATTTGTTCCTCGAAACGTGGACGGTTTTTCAAGTTTCCTTTAGGGTTTTCAGCTTCGTTAGGGTCACTAAACTAGCACTTGTGCTGTTTACACCCTGGAGCCCGAGTAAGCGGCGCTAAGTGGACAGAATAGGCAAACATTTGTAAGGCTTACCTTGATAGTCCTAATGGTTCAGGCGATGAAGATGCTAGTGTAATATCCTTTGTAACTTAACTTAATTCAGGATTGTAGGACTACACCTTCATTAAGTTATTTTCCTAATTTGTTACCTTATCTTTATATTATGAAACCTATATATCTCTTCAGGAAGCAACCCTTTGCTTACCGTGGCTGGTTTATTATTTATTAAATATAAACTGTAGGTTAATTTTGGTGATATAGCCATCTACGATATCGGTTTTTTTTTTTTAAGAAAAGGAATAAAGTATGTTTAGCACTGCATTGCGTTATTTTGTAAAACTAGCATCTAGATTGTAAGTGTTCTTTTTAGACAAAATGGTGAAGGCACATTGATTTGTTATTTGATGTAGCTTCTTATGCTCATAGCATTTATTTTTGTATGGTTTATTAGTAGGGTTGTGTAATGGTGAATGGTTGCCTCTAGAAATTGGTAATCTTTATATCTAAAGCTAGTATTGTTTATATGATAGCAACGTCTCATTTATTTTAAGTATTACTATCGTCGTCAGATATGGCTTATTAGTATATGTATATTTATATAATAATAAATATAAAGCACAGCGACCTTTAACTATAAATAATTAAAAGCATTGGCATTGCGTGGTCAGTATTGAGTCCTAGAGTCTGGTAAGTCAACCGTGGGAAGACAGTTTAAATTTTATCCCTTTATATATTTTACAGAGTATATTCATTTGTCAACACTCTAATGGAGTACCGAGACGGAGGAAGATCAAACAAGGGAGGTTGCTAATGTTTGTCCATGAGTCAGTAAAAGTTTTTTTTTCTAGCCATGACTTATAGAGGAAATAGTTAGTCATGCCTCCCTGGGATGGCTTAGTCCTGCCTTTATGTGATAATTTCTTATTTTTGGTTGTACACGTATGTCAAAATTTGTTTATTAAATATTGAAATTAAACATTGTTTGTTGCATTTCCGCCTGAAATTTACTTTCAATAACCTTTGATTAATAAACATTGTTAGACTACTGAAAATTGTTGTCTTTTATTTAAATTAATAATTTAACACCATGGTCTTCATAAGAGTGGGGGTGAGCTTTAGAATCTCTTAAGACAACTCAGGTAAGTAAGTATACTGACTTACAACTCCACAGCCTACCGATAATAGTTACAGAATTAATAAAAGCAAGTTTTAATAATCCTCGTCGTTTCAAAGGTTCAAAAAATTTACGCAATACTTTTGTAGATATAACTTATCGTAGTTTAAAGAAATGGAGTACTATTAATAATAAGAAGTTGCTGAAACTACTATAATAAGAAATGTCTATTTGAGAACCGCTGAAAACGTCCAATAAATATTTTTCTACTACCTATCAAAAACCTCTACTACTAAACTTCCAAACCAGACGATGTAAATGCTTTATTTGGGTTGATTTGATAAATGAAATACAGGGGTTTATTTTTGTCTCAACGCGCCCTTACTAAAGGAAACTAATTATTTAAATAAAATCCCAAGAAACTATTGAGATTCCTTTAACAATACATCATAGAAGAAATTAATATAGTAATATATATTTTTATGATGCGAGCTTTCCAAAATTATTATCGACAGAAGTGACAGGAAGTAGGAAAAACCGCTAATTATAGAAAAGCTTTAATTTTTACTGAGTCTGATTCAAATTTGAAACTGACAATTTTTCACTTCAAGTTTCTTATAGTGTAGTCGCAGAGTCGCTTCCGTTCGAGCCACTTCATGGTTTGAGCAGTTAAATATGAAGTCCAACTGTCATCGGCTCTGCCGGAATCGGTCCCTTGAACATCAAAGGTGCCGACGCTTTATGTCGCTACTCGTTGGTTTGTTATACTCTGGTTCTACGTCAATTAACCTCAAAACTCGAACTTTGGGGGCTTTTTTTCGGCTCAAATGTGGGGGATCCTCCGATTTTTTTAGCTTAAACTACCCTATAGGACACCCCCTTTCCAGTGAAAAAAAAATTATTCGTGAAATCGTAGATACCTATACGTCACAAGACCCCTGATTCTTATCATTATCCGCTATTGCTTGTATGCACTCAATGAAATATACAATTCATTGTAAAATGGGCCGTAATAAACATTGTTTTTTTTGTGGTGCAATGAAGAAAGAAGCAAGCAAGTAAACAATGACATAGGTATGTAGATTTTGTTATTTTTAAAAGAAATCATCACAAATTGTAATTATAGTTTATAGTTACTTATGTAAAACATATTTTGGTTTTTTAGGATTCCCAAAAATCCTAGAACACGCCAATTTGGTTGAACTTTTGTAATTTGGACGAGACAAGATGACAAGATGATGCTTCTACCGTACAAATATGTTCTCGGTATTTTATTCCTACTTATGTCGATTCCGAAGCTAAAGAATTGGGATACAAATTAGTATTGAAGCCTGAAAGTGTTCCATCAATCTTAAAGTCTCATCATTCATCTACCTCAAACGTGTCAGGGAAACGTAAAGTAGTAGAAATAGGAATTGAAACTGAAATGGTGCCTAGTGCATGTAAGTATTCTGTTACAATATCAATATTTTTAAAATATGCTAGGTATCGCAATATAAAAATTTCAATATACAGGACTGAACAAATTTAAATATTAATGAATTGGTGGGAAATTTATAATGCTATATGTTATGTCCAAGAAACAAAATACATGTTGAAAAATTATGCCTCTATAGATCAGTCTATGCTCAAAAGTTAGCGTGGCGCCTTATGGCAATGCTTTTCTTATGGGGAATAATGGTGCATTGTTGCAGACTCAGGCACCTTTTACTAACCTATGACACTACGATAAAATAAATATACTTACCCGCCTTAGTTCTCCATACCACGCTAACTTTTGAGCGTGGACTGATCTATAGGATATTTAGAGTGCAATTATATCTATATCTATTTTGTTTTTAGCCCAACACATGATGGATCCATGCTCATCTGGCACAGTCAGTTCTCTTATTGAAGTAGTACAAGCTTGAGGAAGAAACTCCCACAAAAAAAAATTTGGTGAACCAAGATATGTTGGCGAAGTTAACTCGCCACATTTATTGAGGCACTGTGTCCTATCATGTTGCATATGTTTTAATGTAATTTATTAGAAATAAAGAATGTTTATTATTATGATTAAAAGTCATTATACCCAGTGTTTATAGAAACAAATTGTTTTGGTAAGGCTAATAGGAGTAACAAGAAAATAAGTTTTTTTAGATTTCCCAAAGATGCCATTAGGTAAGTTTTTTTGACAAGCATCTTAAAAATGATGTACTTTTGTAGCCTAGAAATATATTTCATTAATGTAAGCATAGCTGTTTTTACTGGAATGTTATTTATTTTGAATGTAATACTTCTTAGTATGATATTGTTTATCCTAAAATGAAGATTATGTTACAAATTACCTTAAACAAATTAATTGTTTTAGTAGTTATTTGTGTTTTTAGAGCGTAAAGTAATAGATTGCCGCTTGAGAAAGAATATTACCGCGGAGCGCGTTAACCTTTCGAAAATGGCAATCTTACTTCGCGCTCAAAAAATACACAGAGCTTTTTCTATAGCCGAATTTTTTTAAATTAAATGCACATTTTTCTCTCTACTTATTCTGAAATTTGCAAATGACTTGTCATTTTTCGCATATTATATTCAGAGCAGGAGTGCCAGCATCCATTGTAACAAATGCACGACCGTCATTTATTTATACTTTTGGTTGCCATCACTATCCATAGCACACTCGACGGAAAAACTGAGAATTTTCTTTTCCATGTACGCTTTTGAGCATAAAATAAGGATGCCGCGGCGTTAGTTTGGGTTAGTACAGGGTGGCCCGTTTAAGAGGGGCCTATAACTTATCTCGATAACGATGGGGGTTGCAAAAAAAAAATAAATACAAAAGTTGTTCCTAGTAAAATAATCTTTATTTTTTTTTATATATTTTAATCGACACTTTTTATATACAGGGTAATCAAACAAAGTTATATTTTTTTCAATGAAACACCCTATATTTTATTACATTTTTGGATTCTATTTAAAATTCTAAGCATATTTGATGTATGATGTTATACCTCTAGAGTTAGTACTTTCACAGCTATAAACAGTTGAAAATCGGTATTTTGGTTATTTTTCACCCTGGTATCAAGAATACCATTAGAGATTGAGCAAACTGAATTCCACATTCCTATCTTAACTTTTCAAGAGCTATCTGACGGCACTAACTGGCAGGTGGTACGATGAGTACCAAATCTGGTACCTCGGAATCTGAAATTAATTTTACTTCATCTCTAATGGTCTTCTTGCTACCAAGGTGAAACTTAGCCTTCTTAGCCAAAGTACCGATCTTCAACTGTTTATAGCTGTGAAAGTACTATCTCTACATCAAATATTCTTAGAATTTTAAGTAGAATCCAAAAATGTAATAAAATATAGGGTGTTTCATTAAAAAATGTAACTTTGCTTGACCATTGTCATATAAAAAAGTGACAATTAAAAAAATACAAAAAAATAAAGATCATTTAACTAGGAACAAATTTTGTATTTAGTTTTTTTTTTTGCAACCCCCGTAGTTTTCGAGATAAGCTATAGGCCCCTCTTAAAAGGGACACCATGTGCAAAATTAACATAATTTAAAACTCATGTCCATAGCTTTTCAAACCTTAAATTATATTAAATATTAGCTTCAAATACATGTGCCTCTAAATCGCTTAAAAAGGTTGTTTTACATTTACACATACATATAGACACAACTTAATTGCACTGATGAAAATAGCACATACACATGTTACATACACGGCGCACTGTTGCCAAGCGGAGTGGTTGCCGCTCTTCATCCACACGTTATTTGGGTCAATTGAAATGATCTTACGTATAGATGACGCTAAGCGTATGAAATATTTATTTTTATGAGATTTTTGACAGTATGGCCTTATAACCTGCGCGGCCTTATTACCCGACGATACCTTAGTATAGTCCAACTCTTTACCAGTATGTAGTACTTTTCAGATTTGGAACACATGCAGTATTTTTGAAAATATGATTTGGGGGCATTGAAAAACTGTATCATTCATGGTCTCAGTTCCCCAAGAATTTTGATATTCAAATAAACATACGAGTTAGGCTATATTATACTTTAAAAGATATTAACAAAAACTTTAAAAGTAGGTATTAATAAAAATGAGCTTATTATATGGAAAATTCAATAATTATACATTTTTACTTTGATATAGATACATATTTGATAACAAACCTATGTTATACCTTAAATAGTTATTTTTGTAAAATAAATCAATATTTCTATGATTTCAGTGGTTTATATTTCCCTTCTTCCCGCTTAAGACAGTATCTTATATTAAAAAAAAACTAAGTATAGGTACCTATATTTAAAACAAAAATTTGATATCTATTTTTTGTTCGGCGAGAATGTAGGTAAACAAATATACCAATAAAAATTAACTAAAACCGTTGATTGCATCCAATCAACGATAAAACTAAAAAAAAAATAAGATATAATATCAAAACTCCAATCCTGTCTATTTAAAATTGAATACTCCTTATCCCGGCCCTGTGTTTTAACCCGAAATGGCGTCGGCGACATCAGATTTTTATTTTCACTTTGACAGGAGAGTCGGCTAGCTGATTGTTTGGTAAGCTGTGCCAGTGCCACACTTTTTTTGCCAATGGTACTCGCTTCCCCCTTAATATTTTCTATGGTATGATAGGATTGGTAAATTGGTATTCCCTATAACAATATTTATCTATGCCTTATCCTATAAATTATAAAAATTATTTCTTGTTTACAATTTTATGGATCATTTGTGTATAAAATTATGATATGGCATATATTTTTATAATTAATTGATAGTTGTTTTGTTTTTATCAGTGGTAGAGGTTACATAGGTTGTTAAAGAATTCTGAAGAAAAAATGTTAAAATCTTTTGTTTTTGTTTCAAATATCGGTTTTAAGGTGATTGGAAACAGAACATTGAATTTTAGTGCTAAAAATGTGAATAAAGTAAGTACATATAATACGATTTGTTTTTCTCATTGACCTTAGAATACTATGTGTATTATAAAGGCAATGGTTTTTCTTTTGCTGTGATAAAAGGTTGCGTTTTATCTTACTTTAAGGTTAGGTGATCTGGTTGGTTTGGTTTCTAGTGCTTCCCTTTCGGAAAACGGTTTACTTTGCTGCAAGGCAATCTGCCAGCATACCCCTCTTCCAGTGCTTAGATAAAGGCAGAGCTACCCTTCTGCTTGTGCTACACATTATTCAATTTTGAGGGGCCTATTTGGTAGGACCCCCCAGTATGAGGACCTGTGCCTCTGGTGATTCCCGACTTTTGCAAATTATAGACTATGAACGACACAGGCAAAAATCGCCTCACTGGAACATTAAGTTCCCCGCGGCATAGCCTAAAGAAAACTATAGCCGCGACACTCGGCTCGTTTAGTGGGGTACGGAATCAAACTTTCTCCGTGAAGCTCAGTGAAGGGAGGACACCACGCAGTTGGAACTCGATGCCAATCATACGCGCTTACCTGGGCCGGAGTGCAATAAATTTTCATAGTAATTAAAATAGAAAAAGATTCGTTGTTTGGGTAAATAGACGTTATGCGTATATATTGTTTTGTTTGTATGTTATATAAATAAGTTAATGTTTATGTGTTAAAATGGGAAAAGGACGGCAGAGTTGTGCAGCTAGTTAGTTTGTTTATTTAAACCTAAATTTGATCATACGGTATCGGAATCGGTTCAAATGACTAAAATAAATTGGAACTAACTGAAACTAACCGAAAGTTAATTGAAAGACTTACCAAAGCTAGCCAAAAGTAACCATAAGCTCCAAAACAGGCTAAAACGTACCTATTGTAACAGGTTACAAAAATTAAAGTAAGTTAAAACTAACCAAAACGAAGCGCATTTAAGCGACTAACCAAAAACATTAAATTTGCTTATAACGTATAGGAACCGCAGGCGATAGCGGTAGCGGTCAGCGGCGCGCTGCCGCCGGAACGGCAGGGCGATTGGCTGTGTGCGGGCGAGATACGGTATCATGCGCGCGGCGCGGATATTCCCTTCCGATGATCATAAACTTTTATTGTTGCGGTTTAATGAGCACTCTTTATTCTTAAGAAGGAAAATGCATCTGGTAAAATTCTTATTCAACTTACTACATAACAGAATTGACTGTTCTTATCTGTTGTCGCATATTTGTTTCTTTGTCCCTCGTCTTCAAACTAGATATGATCACACCTTCTTCCTTCAAACGCCTCGCACTAATATCTTACTGCAAGCACCCACGTTTGCTATGTGTCGAATTTTTAATGAAATCTCTAAATCCTGTGATATTAACAGCTCGCATGTTGGTCTTGTTCTTAATGAACTGATTAACTCTCACATCTGAGTTGTAGTGTTACATTATTTGTGTGGTATCTTCCAATTATGCATCTTACTATCATGCTACTATTGTATTACTATTGTATTGTATCTTGTTTCATTTCACATTTCACTATATTTAATTTTTATATTCACGATGTATTGAATTCCATGTAATTGGGTTTTATACCTGTTTGGAATAAAGGCTTTATTATTATTATTATTATTATTAACCGATTCAAATGACTAAAATAAATTGGAACTAACTGAAAGTAACCGAAAGTTGATTGAATGACAAACCAAAAGTAACTAAGAGCACAAAAACGGACTGAAACGTATCGGAACAGATTAAAAATGTTAAAGTAAATTCAAACTAACCCAAATTAACCGAATATTGGCAAGTAACCAAAGACATTAAAATTGGTTATAACGTATCGGAACCGGTTCCAATGACTAAAATAAATTAAAACTAACTGAAATTAACCGAAAGTTGATTGAACGAAAGTAAGTTAAAACTAACCCAAATTAGCCGAATTTAGGCGACTAACCGAAAGTAATCAAAAACTTTAAAATTGGTTATAACGTATCGGAACCGGTTCATATGATTTAAGTAAATTAAAACTAACTGAAATTAACCGAAAGTCGATTGAACGACTAACCAAAAGTAGCCAAAAGTACCAAAAGGGCTAAAACATATCGTAACAGATTAAAATTATTAAAGTAAGTTGGAACTAACCCAAATTAACCGAATTTTGGCGACTAACCTAAATTAATTAAAAACATTTAAATTGGTTATAACGTATCCGAACCGATTCAAATGACTAAACTAAATCAAAACTAACTGAAATTAACCGAAAGTCGATTGAACGACTAACCAAAACTAACCAATAGCATCAAAAAGGGCTAAAACGTATCGTAACAGATTAAAAATATTAAAATAAGTTGAAACTAACCAAAATTAAGCGAATTTTGACGACTAACTTGAATTAATTCAATAACTAAAATAAATTGAAAGTAACCAAAATTTGATTGAAAGACTAACCAAAACAAACCAAAAGTAACTAAAAGTACCAAAACGGGCTAAAACGTATCGGAATAGCTTAAAAATAATATTAAGTAAGTTAAAACTAACCCAGATCAATTCAATTTTGGCGACTCTCCTAAACACTAAAATTGGTAATACCGTATCGGAACCGAAAGTAATCGATAGTTGATTGAACGACCCAGTTTTGGCGGCTAACCAAAACTAACCAGAAATATTAAAATTGGTTATAATGTATCGGAACCGGGTTCAAATGACTAAAATAAATTAAAACTAAACGAAAGCTGATTGAACTAACCCAAACTAACTAAAAGCACCAAAACGGACTAAAACGTATCATAATAGGTTACAAAATTTAAAGTGCTCAAAAATAATCGAAAATTAATAATATGGAAACATTCATAAAATATATACGAAGGGTACAGGGGAAAAACGATCTAAGCGCCATTTCAATAGGAAACTTTTATTATTGATTTCACAGAAAATTTTATTCTTGATAAAAGTTGGTGCTTGGAAAAAAACTAATTTTGACAATGTTAAATTACGACTAAGTATTACAGGGTACTTAAAAAATACAAAAATGGTGGTTAAAAAAACAAAAACTTAGGAATATCGGAAAAGCTTCTACAGGAAAAATAAAGCTCCTATTAAGGTAAAAATAAAAGTCAAATATCATTTTTTCCAAAAGTGCATCGTTGCTGAAAAAAATAAGGACAAAATTGAGAAAAAGCGGGGTTTTTCAGTAATTGAAATGGATTTTCTCCGCAACGGTGCGGTGCACTTTTGAAAAAAATGATATTTGACTTTTATTTTTATCTTAACACGAGCTTTATTTTTCTGTAGAAGGTTTTCCGATATTCCAAAGTTTTTGATTTTTTAACCATCATTTTTGTATTTACTGAGTACCCTGTATAACTTATCTTTAATTTAGCATTGTCAAAATTAGTTTTTTTTTCAAACACCAACTTTTATCAAGAATAAAATTTTCTGTGAAGTCAATAATAAAAAAGTTTCCTATGGAAATGGCGCTTAGATCATTTTTCCCCTGTACCCTTCATATGTGTACACATTTTATAGAAATAACATGTTTTTAATTTTTTTATTAGTCTTACAATCATTTCATCATTTAGCCATGTTGATTTCAGTTTGACAATATAATAGAATTATATTTCAATATAAAAGGTCTGAAAAGAGCGGGAAATATTTTCCGATTTTCGAATTCTTCTAAAAATTCTAGATAAATTTCATGTAGCATGTCGAATAGCCTCCTTTCCATTTAAATAATTTGATCTGTTTAACTTAGCGCGAAACGATTTGCATCTTCTTATCTTAGTTATTTAGTAATTATCTAGATATACGAAATTTTCGGTTTGGTGGGTAGTATTTTCCAGGTTATGTGGAAGATAAGAAAGTGCAAAACATTTCGTTTGACAATAAACAGTTCGTATTCTACCATAAAGGCGTAAATCTCAAAAACATTGTTTTTGCTGGTTGTTTTTCGTAAAAGTCGATGTGGATACATATATCCATTATTTCAGATTTGATCAGCACCTTGATATCATTTTGATTCGCTTAACCTTTTTTGGTTTTAAAGATACCAAGGTAAACAAAAAAGCAAAATGTAGGGTTGGTAGCCAAGTTTTTTCTAGATTACATATAAAACAAACACCAATAATTTTCTGACATAAAATATTTTTATCTAGCGAATAAAATGAAAAAGCTGTTACGAAAAAATATGCAAAATCGTACATAATACGTTTATAAAATTGTGCAGATTGCTAAGAATCTATATAAAACAAAATTATGTACTTATATAAGATCTTTTTTTAGCTTAGAAGAGAACAACTAGATAAATCAAAAATTTCAAAATTATTATTGCAGATCTTCACAAGTTCGTCTAAAACCGTAACTACTTGTGCAAAATAAAATCTCATATAAAAAACTTTTGTTGTGTGTAGATCTTGTTGATATTTAAAGATTAACTTGGAGCTTATATTCTATTATAGTTATATTCAGCATTCAAGAATGCTGTACTTACTACAAGTAATCTACATTCGCCATTCTTAATTTCACTTCAAAAGACATTTTTAACTATTTCTTTCAGGTGTATTTAAATAAATATCCGACATGCAGCTTTTTGGATCAAAAAAATGGTTATTCTCTACTCGAAATAAACAGTATTTTATAAATCATATATTTTGTAATGAAAGTTTAAATAAAATAATAGGGGAGAGTAACAATTTTAGTATATAACGTCCCAAAAAAGTTTAGTACAGCTCACTTCACTAATGATTGCCGGGGGATTGACGTCAAGTTAGATTTATTTATTTCCTCCCCACTACATAGTGATAAAGCTGGTCCTCGCTTCTCAAAGGTGCCGCGCTTAAGTGTCGCAGCTATAGTTTTCTTTAGGCTATGCCCGCGGCCCGCGGCCTGGGTACTGGTGTAAAACAAGATTTTTGCTGGTTAGGATGCCCGATTCTTCCTCAGGGAGACAAACGATCACTGAACGTTTAACACATGTATGCCCAATATCCTATGCCACTGGCGTCAAGAGAGCCCCTGCGGAATGCGTTGACTCAGCCAGAGATGAAACGGAAGTGAGGTATTGATCTTCTAGCTGGTATGAAGGTGATAACCTCGCATCCTGAAAAAATTCGCCTCCGATGGCCTTTATAATCATAGATAAATATTATTATAAGGGGACCTTTAATAATTAAATAAACACTCGAAGCAACACCTCATTCCAGGCTCTTGGAATCGTATCCTGATGTATCAATATTTTTTATATATAATTCAAATTTCAAATTCAAATTCAAAAATAGCTTTATTATCATAACATTAGTTGTTGACAAAGCCTTGTAAAATTAAATAAACAAATAAAGCAAACAAAACATAGCAAAATTAAATATAAAATATACAAAAATAACATGAATTAAAATATGTATTAACAATATATTAGAGAGAACTTATGGAAAGACAGAATTGAAATATTCGTCAAGAGAGTAAATAAATAAATAAATAAATAAAATAAATGTTTATTTACGGACCAGCCATTTACAAAAAGTCTAATACAAAAGCAGAACAAGGTGCATTCAAAGCAGAAAAAATAAATAAACTAACAGACAATAAGCACTGGTCTCCTAGGGTAAAAAAATCACATATAGCCAAAGTAAACAAGATATCAACAAATCAATAAATATCAATACATACGTATATAAATACTCATTAATAAAACAAAATAACATAGCAAGTGTCAGATAGGTGCATCAAACACACACCAATTAGACATCACCATACATTCCTTATTTTTGATTTGAAAAGATTCAGTGAATCACTAAAAAAATCAATGTTCTTCTGTCGAATCAATTCATTGGCTGTTGATGCGAAACGAGTTAAAGACGATGACAAACCATAGTTCGTCCTGTGATAAGGAACACTAAACAGATCGAATTCCCTCAACAATCTCTGTGGAACACTTATGCTTATCATAGCCAATAATTCAGGACAATCTACTAAACCGTTCAATATTTTGTAGAGAGTGCACATATCAATAAATGTTCTTCGTTCAGTAAGAGGAGGCAAGTTAATTAATTTAGTTAATTCTTCATATACAATATCCTCTCCTGCTATTCGCATTTTATATCCTACAAATCTTATGAATCTTTTTTGTACCCGTTCAATTTGTTGGATATACTGCCCATAAAATGGTGACCATACGGGGCAAGCATATTCCAAGATCGACCTAACATAGGAACAAAACAGGGTTTTGAAGCAAGATATGTTATTGAAATCCTGTAAAGTTCTTTTAATAAACCCCAATAATTTCAGGGCTTTATTGGTTATGTAATTCACATGATAATTGAAATTTAAATGTTTATCAAAATACACTCCTAGATCTTTAAGCTCATCTTTAATTATAAGTGGGATATCGCCTATGGAATAATCATAATCAATGACATTTAGCTGCATACCATTAGATTACACCAGTCATTCAAAGCATTCAAATCTTCTTGGAGTCTCAAGCAGTATGCTTTAGCGGCTAGCAATTTTTTAACAGCTTTCCTGAACCTAATTACACATTTTATAGACCTAATTTCAAGAGGTAGATGATTAAATATTTTTTTCCCCATATAAATAAAAGAGTTTTTCACCTGCTCAGTGTGTGGAATAGGCAGCCGGAAGGTGTAGGTCAGTCGTGTTCCAAAAGAATTACTTACGACAATTTCATTCTTATGTTTTTTAAAAACAATACTTGCCGTTTGTAGGATATATAGAGAGTGGAGCGTCAATATCCTATTTCTTACAAAATGTGGACGACAAGACTCTCGATTCCTTACTCCACAAAGGGTTCTAACCGCTCTCTTTTGAAGGACAAATAGTGAGTTGAAAAGATACCCAGGACATGAGCCCCAAAAACAAATACCATAGCTAAGGTGAGACTCAATAAGTGCATAATAAGCATTTTTTGTTATGTGAAAATCTAAATTTTTTGATATCACTCTCAGAGCATAGCAACCAGAAGAAACTCTACCACTAACTCTAACAATATGTTCACGGAATTTGAGTTCACTATCAATTGTAAGACCTAAAAATTTAATAGAATATTGTGCCTGGATGGGTTCGTCTTGTAAGAATACATTATCCATAGAACTCTTAAAACTCAACAAGTTAGTCTTAGAAACATTAAGGCTGAGATGGTTTGCATCAAACCAGTCCTTAACCTTAATCAGGTCAGTGTCCAAGATCCTTTTCAGCTGTTCTGCATCTTTTTCATGCCATAAAATGGTGGTATCGTCGGCGAACATAGTTACCTCTCCTCTTATTGATAATAGAGACAAGTCGTTAATATATAAAAGGAAGAGTATAGGCCCCAGGACAGAGCCCTGGGGGACACCCAGAGAAATGCGTTGCTCATCTGAACAGCAGCCCTTGAAATTGACACTCTGAACACGACCCGATAGGTAGGACTCGAACCAGCACAAGGACGAGCCTCTAAAGCCATACCTCTCCAACTTCCACAGCAATATTCTGTGATCCACACTGTCAAAGGCTTTGGAGACATCACAGAACACTGCTGCAGCAGCTTCACCGGAGTTACGCCGATTGTAGAGCACACGCAGAAGGTCAAATACAGCATCTCCAGTGCTCTTTGCCTCTTGGAATCCAAACTGCCTAGGACTCAAAAGATTAAACCTGTTCAGGAAAGAAATCATTCTAACCTTCACCAACCTCTCAACGATTTTAGACATTGCGGGCAGAAGAGCTATTGGGCGAAAATTAGATGGACTGTCATGATCGCCACCCTTATGTAGAGGAACAACCACTGCTCGCTTCAGACATACAGGAAATGTGTTGGTAGAAAAAGAAGCATTTATTGCATCTGCAAGCGCTTCTAGTGCCCTCGTGGGAAGAGCCGAGAATATCTTCATAGAAATCTGGTCCCATCCTGTACAAGTTCGATTCTTGATTTTCTTTATTATGTCCCTAACCTCCAAAACATTAGTTGGAATGAAAAAGAAAGTCCCTCCAACATTAATACCTCTCATGAAATCCTCAGGTTCGTTGTAGATTTATCATTTATCATTTTGCAAATATTGCAGAAGATCTTGGCACCTTCACTTTCAACATGCACCTTTTCAAAATAAGTGGAAATAATCATTTGTAACGCCAATCTTTAAAAATGGGATTGGATCAAATATCAAAAATTATATACCTATCTGTCATATCAAAATTTTTGTGAGGATTTTCGAGTCAATAGTTGCACCAGAAGTAGGTCCTTAGGCATACGGTTATCAATCAGAAGCATGGCCTTGGTAGTAAGTCAACCTTGACCAATTTAACGGTTCTTTATAACTATAGCTTTTCTAGAACAGATATTCTGTTCTTAAGCAAATTCTATTCTCACACTCTTCATTAAAATTAAGTTTATATGGTCTAGCGTTTTCTTCTAAATCATCGGTGGCGCACGTATTTTGATTTTGCTCAAAATGTCTAAACATCAACTGGAATTTTAAGTGTTCTCCAGAATCCCCAACTTTACGCAACGATCTAGTAATATTTAGAAAATCTGTAAATCCGTCTCTATTCCAAAAATAATATTTATTTGAAAACGGCAAACACGGCCAGCAAATAAATTTTTTGTAACACAGTGCTACTACATAGTACCTACATAGCCAATTAAATTCTAAAAACCAGGAATACTTGAAATTAATATTGTATGATCTTTTTTTTAAACCTTTGTTTAAAATAGTAGTAGGTCGCCCTTACAATAAAATCTTGATCTATATGAATTTCCAACAAATTGCACACTAAGACATTCATCGGATTCTTTTCAAAATTTTTTTAGAATGTGCTCTGTAAAATCCTAATGTTTGTAATAGAGCAAACTGAATGATGAAGATGATATTAGCCGGCTTTTCGCCCAACACTAATAACGAGCCAGCGAGCCAGTGTCTCCTGGCTGTGTGACGTCATTTTACCATAGCAACGCGCGATCAAGTGCATATGAATTGGGTAAAGATATTCACAACGCGAAAGACAGCCATACATATTTTGGGGAAAATAAAGCGAACCGATAGTTGTACGCCATTGTTCAGAGAATTTAACATCTTATCTCTAGCTGCTCTCTATGTATATCAGTGTCTGGTATACATAAAATCTAAACAAGCTTCCCTATCCACTGTAAACTCTCGACACGAATACCATACAAGAAATGGCGATGACCTCTTTATTCCTCAGTATCGGCTAACCATCACACATAAAAGCTACATTACTCTGTCTTTGAAACTTATTAACCATTCTGTCACCGTATCTAAGAGATTTAGCACTAAACAAATTCAAAATTAAAATTAGAGGAATGTTGTTGGACCTGTCTCCTTACAGTGTTGAAGAGGTTTTAAATTGTTAATAATCTATTTTTCAATTAGTAGTTTCTATGTTTTTTTATAGATGTAGTGACGTTTTGTTTTTTATGTAATTTTTAACTATTTTAAGTGATCATATTGTTTTTAAAGGATTTTTATAAATTTATTAATACTTAAGGCTTTATTACTTTGTTAAGTTGCTATTAAGCATCATTCCTAATGATAAATAAGCAAATAAAGAATATTGTATTGTATGAATACTGGGTCTCATCATCGGCTGGCGAGGTTTTAATTTAGTTGTTCATCAGTTTGGTGAAGAAGCTCTTCACCTACTTCACCCGACGAGCCGCCACTGATATTCGGGCGTCACGCGGCCTAAGGTGGCATTAGATTTTCATGTCGATAGAGGATATGTTTACACATCAGTGTCTCAAGAACTAGCATACTCACTTAATTTTTTTAATTCTTTGCATCTATTACCTACTTAAATTAATTCGGATAGCTTTTACTATTTATATTCTGTGTTAATAGTGAGTGTTTATCATATGATTTTTTTTATCTTACCATTGGGTACTTATTGCACTTTACAGATGCTTACAAATAAACAATTCTGTTATCAATGCATTAATGAATATTTATTGGTGGTATATACATACATAGTATTTTCACAAGTCAATAAATATAACAACTGCAAATCTGCTCAAGCGTAAAAATAATTTGATTTAATTAAGCATTTAAAATATATGCCTGCTCACTCAATAAAGAATAAAATAAGATGCCATAAAATAATATAATTTTTTGAATTATTTTAATTTAGTACAATAATTCAGGTAGATGCTAATATAGACTATTACAGTTAAATAAATAATTTAAAAAAAATCTTCATTATAAAAGGCTCTATTGTATTTAATATACTTAATGTATTCTTATTTGATTTACTGGTAAATCGTTTATTACATGGGATTAATCATCAGTAATAACAAGTATTACGAAGTAGGTGTAGATTAATAACTACAATTAACATACAACAGTTCCCAGCATCAAAAACTTTTAAATCATCTGGTATTTCTAGGCTTCTAAGATATACATCTTACAAGCTCTATTAGCAACATCTGTTACATGTAGATGAAATGGTGAAATGTTAATATGGAATCAAATATTATACCGACTATTAAAATTTGAATCCTTCAGAAATTCACCAAAATTAAACAAATTAACGATCTATAGACTGTCAGAATCAACTCTATACAATGATAAAAAAGAAAAGATACCACATATTCCAATAAAAATCACGCCATCATAGGATAAAATAAATCTTTTTCTGCATTCCCTCATAAAATTATGCTGTATCTTATTCTGGACATGATTAGTGAATGATAAACATTAAAGGCTGCTTCCATCTCCACTCCACTCACTAAAACTAACAATGACACAGTATCTGAAGTTTCAAAATCTGCATTACCAACGCTAAAAGTTGTACTGTTATTTCCCCTGTGAAAAATGATTAATTTGAGTTTTTTTCAAAATTTATTAATAAATCGCTGCTAGAAAACCAGACCCGTAGGTTGTCTAGCGATCTCCGAGCCCGATAGCAACCTCCGTTCTTTTACTCAGTACAATAGATGTATCGTCAGCATATATCACCACACAGTCCTGCACCAGTGATGTACGCAGCATGTACCAAAAGCGACCCTGTGAAGTACCTATACCTCTTCTACTTGGCTCAACATCCAATTTGATCGTCATATCCCTGTTATTTTCCTCCTTGAGCTACACCGTGATTTCCATACATTTCAAGCTTCTCAGTGAGTGTCCCGTGATCAGCGCAGTTAAATGCCCTTGAAAGGTACAGTCAGATCGTCATCGGTTCTCTACTTTGATTCAGTGATTCCAGTATATCCATTGGTGCTGAATAAATGGGCTTGATTGTTGAGTATCTCTCTTTGAGCCCAGACTGATAGTCACTATAATCACAGAGCATGCATCAAGAAATCATATCAATATCCCATATATCAGCCTCTCAAAGATCTACTTACGTTTGAAAACAGTGACACTGGTCTGTAATATAATTTCTTAAAGAGGGGCTTAATGAAAGCAAGTTTCAACTTGCTTGGAAAAACACCAGTTTGTCGACGATTTATTATGTACGCTAAGGGTTCTGCAATAATATCAGTCACCGTCTTTGGTAAGGAAACTTGCAATCCATCTTACCCACTGATTTGTCATTTTTAAGGTCTGTAATACATGCGTATGCCTCGGGAGCTAAGGTTCTTTCCGATTACCGAAACTTTGTTCGACCCCGTTACATTCCCAAACTTTTCAAAAACGGTGTTGTTACTCTACTTTAATCATTTGAGTGCAAAAATTCTGTATCGGAATTGTGGATAAAACTCATCATTTTAAAATCTCCAAACAGAACCAATTTACAAAATCCATGGCTCACCTGAATGTGCGAAAGAATATCCTCAAGAATTGCACAAATACGTCAAAGTATCCAAGATTGGTCCGATATACACACACAAGAATAACCCTAATATTAATGATATTTATATTCATAATATAGGTGCATTCAATGTGTCCTTCAATAAATTTCGCAATTAGATCATGCCTGGGTCCAAAGTCTATAGACTCTCAGCCACCATGATGCAAGCGCCACCATGTTGTATGTTTTGAATTTTCTGTACTGTAGCAGGATGTTATGGTAAACATACCCACTGACCCGGATAGATTCCGCTTCCTTCCATCCAATGCCGTGAAACATATTATGTCCGTTTGCATTTGCTGCTTGGTTTACATCCATTTTGTTCGCCGTTTTTTTCGCACATGCTGGAGTATAAGGTTCGTCAAAGGTTTCATTTTTTATCGTCACTATTTTGGGTTCTCCCTTAAAATAGTTTATTTTAAAATTTTCTTCACTTTTTTCAGTACGCTTTTTCATCTCTTGTATCTGTTTATATTGCTGTTGTTGTTTTTTGGTTTTATCAGTAGATAAGCCCATCTTGGCCAACTGTTGATTTTTTTCTTTGATTATTTGTGAGTTTGATGGTTTTCCGTATATTTGATATTGAAATGAAACTTATGGTTATTTGAAGTCACAGAATTGGAATTTCATCGGTAAGTATTGATAGGTTTCTTAAGGTTCTGATGGAGTTGACATGTTCCAGGTACCTTCCAGTATTCGAGAAAAGTTAAAGGAAGTAATAGTAGCACAGTTGATTAGTTTGACATTCGTCTGTGTCAACAGTAGGAAGGCCCTCTAATCATTTAAACGATTACATAAAACAATATGAAAGGGACCACAGCAATAAATAAAGAAATTCTCATACCAATTACATAATTACTTCGACCCATATTGTCAGAGCCCCTTGGGATGTTGTGAATGATTGGTGAGTGGAGTTGGGGCGGCTACCAGATTGACTGCACAAGATTTAAATTTTTTTTTTCCAACATTGCAGAAGAAAGTTTAAAAAATATTCAACCAACCGCGTGACTACTTGAGCGAGCCAATAAGGCCACATGATGTTGCATGTGGGCTTTCGGTAGTGAGCTATATAGTGAGGGATGCCATTAACTTCCTTAAGAACAAAAATAGCAGAGACGTTTACAGTATAAAGGTCCATTTATAAATTCGTAAAGTTCGTAATGTTGAGGTTGGAAAGTTCATGGTTGGTGAGGTTCAGAGTTTGGAGTTCACAGTTCATATTATGGCACTTATAAACCTCAACAAGAAGTTCATATTTGATTGGTTAAAATTCGAAAATGGAATTTCGGACATTAAAATTTTTTGTAGTCCTGGTGACCGAGATTGTACAAAAATGGATAATCAATATCCTCGACTTCAGCTGTGCGCATGTGCGACTTCGAATGTCAAATCGGCTATTGCCAGCGACCACGTGCTAGTACAGTGATTTTTTAATGGTTGGAACGAACTTTCTGAAGTCTGAACATAAAATTTGGTTAGCTCTCAACTTTGCAAACATCCTGAAAATTAGCGAACTTTTCGCCAACTGAGTTTATAAATTGAACTGAATGATTTGATTAGTTCATCTTGAACAAAAATTTCAACTCCCAACTAAGCCTCAACATTGCGAACTTTTCGAGTTTATAAATCCAGTGTTAACGTATCAATAACAAAATCCTACAAGGATCTATTAATTATCCCACTTACCAAATTGATTAACCATTATATCAGGGTTGGCTTCTTTCTTCCCTTAAAAAAACCAGTGTTGTCTATATTTTTAAGAAAGCTAATAAAAGCCATGTGGGCAATTATCGCCCAATCTCGCTGGCGCCGTTAATGCCCAGGGTCTGTGAATGCTTACTGATGGAGCAGATTTTCAACTATTTGAAAGTAAACAACCTGTTCTCAGAGAGTCAGTTCGGATTCAGAGCTAACAAGTCCTTGAGTTGTTGCTATATATAGGGCAGGCCTTTCAGGAAGGGCAGTATATTAGTGTAACGTGCCGTGACGTCTTGAAGGTCATCTACTGTGGCTTATATAATATTCTCCTCGAGTTCTATGGGATTGATGAGAATAGTGACCGCCTGTTGAGTAGCTACTGGGAGGACGTACGTAGTTGTCCTCATATGGGGGAAAGCTGTCGGGTGAGGCTGGACTAAAATACGGTGTGTCTCAAGGCCCGGTGAGTCCTCTTCTTTTTTTAATATATGTCAATAACATATATGTTCCGACATCGAAAGTTATATTGTTTGCCGACGATACATCCGCTGCTTAGTCCGACGTATGCATGGAGAGGTTAACTGAACATATGAATGTTAGTGTGAATGAACTAGAGGCTTGGTTTGCAACTAATAGACTGGTTTTAAATGACGGTCATATTGAAAATATTACCTATGGATTGTGGAGTACGGAGCAGAACATTGAGGAGGTGCGGTTTTTAGGAGTAAGTACATATCGAACCAACATTAAGATTAGACAGGCATGTAGACTACATGGCTGGTTGTCTTTCCAAAAGTTTTTTCTGTAAGATACTAAAAAACGTGTTGTCTAAACTGTGCCTTCTTCAGCCTTTTCATGGTGTTTTCCAGTTGGTGGCCTGTTATGCTATCTTGACTTCGTCACTCCCCACAAGTAGCGAGAGCTTTGGACTGCTTTCTTCCGTTTGGGTCTGGCGGGTCTTGATTACAGGGCTGGCACAAGGCAGGCTTTCAAAGAGCTAAGTATCATGACAATTCCATCTAGATACATATTATGAATGCCTGATATATTGCCATCAAAATTTCAGCGATTACTGCCTTAATAATTCTTACCACGAGTATCCTACCAAACATGGTAATCAAATAAGAACTGAGTACCATAGACCTGAAAGAACAAGACTGTCAACAAATTATTTAGGTCCAAAGTGTACCCATTAATGTGAGGAATCCGCTGAAAGGTCTTTTAGGTTCAGTATAGGGGGAAATCTATTGCGAAATGCCTTTTATGGTGCTCAGGTGTTCTTGGAATTTGAGTTTTTATAGTCGATCCTCCTGGGCGTGTAGTATGTTGTTTGGGGCACGTTAATGCCGGCTGGAATGTAGCGTCTACTGGTATTGATGCCATTTTAATTGTATTGTCTATTTTTCTCTTATTGTCGTCTTAACTGGTATTAATGTAATTTTATTTATTGTAGTGTTTATTGGTGTTATTTAATATGTATATTTTTTAACTGAGTTTTTTGACATAATTTAAGCAACCTAAAATTATTTTCTTTTTGACGTGGTAAAATTGTTTTTAATGATTGTTGACCATAATATATTGAATTTTAATTTGCATTTCTAGATACTAACATGTGCTTTTGCTACTAAATCAAATAGTCAAAGAAGAAAAATATACAAAGACATTAAGGAAACTATAAAGGATATACATGATGAGTCCAAATTACTTGTAGGAGGTATGTATATGGTGTTGCAAAGCAAAAATGAAATGACAGAATTATTTCTTAGCTAAATCTTAAACTTAGAAGAAAAGATTGTTCAAATACTTCCTGTCAATCTGTTGCTGTACTTTACACTTTAATAATTTGTCTGACATATTTTAGATAAATCATAATTAATTTTGGCATTGTATTGATTTATGTAGTACAAACCTTTTAAAGCTTTTAACATTTCCGCGGGTAGTTGATTAATAAACATATAGAGAGAGTATATATTTTTTTTTTGCATTAAACATTGCTTGCAAAATGACATAGTAAAAACGACGTTGATGAGTAGGTTATATCGACTTCGCGCCAAGCTTGTTATCCTGAGTTCCTGCCAAGTAACCGGTGTCAGTGTAATTGATGCGGACGATTTGTCAGAAATTTAACAGTTTTTCAGTCACTTTTTCTTGTACGGTGATTTTGTTTTATATATTTACTGGGTTGGTTCATGGTTATAGACACTTTTGTTAGTTTTACCATTGTTCGATTCGATTCCTTGAAATAATTATCCTTTTTTATTAAGAGAAGATTCAGTTATGTAGCTTATGTCTACCTACCTATTAGCTCATCCTAACTTTGTGCACTCAATTTTGGCAAAACCTTGTCGAACAAAATGTATTGTAATCTTAGTGATTAAGATATACATTTTTTTTTTTAAGTAGGATAGGTCTTTTCTTTCAAGAAAAATCTTTGAGTTCAAATATAACAAATATGGAAATGTGTAATGAGGATACATTAACTCTTATAGGTTCAACCCGCAAACCGTCAAATTCCATTATGCTAAAGACGAGTTTTGTAGATACTATTGAAATTCGGAGAGCTGGGCCAAGGCACTTCTTTAGTTATATTGATTGATACAACAGTCATAGAATTTAGTTGCTGAACACAGTCATATTTGGGCTACCAATTATGTCCGTGTATTCGTTCTCAGAGTAATAGGCATTTTCTCTCAAACACTTCTTGAGAGACGATATGTATGTTTGTAGGAAAATTTTTAATTGACTCTGAAAGGATATTAAAAAACTGAAGTTTGTACAGAATTTTTAGATGATCGATCTATTTAATCTATATCTGAGTGGTCTAATTAGTTCTGCTGAACCATGATATGTAGAGTTTATTCTGATTTTGTTTTTATTTTTATGAATTTCTAAAACATGTGCAACGACGACAATATCATTATTTTCAAATTTTATGAAATGCCGTCTGCAAGGGTTCCGGAGTCAAACACCAGCAATCATCTGAACAGCCCTCTTATGCAGTCTAAATCTAGAGAAATCATAGGAAAACTAAGCCCATAAGACAGCTCCATAAGACGTGGGAAATAATGAATAATAAACAGTTAAAAGTGGGGAATGGCTTATCATTACTCTTAATTTCCTAATTATTAAAAGTGCCGATGACAGCTTACCCTTCAGAAGTAATATATACTTTTGCATTGCCAGTAGTGATTGAAAAAACTGTTTCCCGCGTTTTATCTAGATTAAGCGTCAAGCAATTGTGACTAAACCACGCCCCTGCATCAGCCTTACAACAATGACGTAAACAGATCACTACTATTCACTACAAAGAGAACATTCTAGAGAACAAACTAACATTCTGAGTTCTGGGTGTTAAGTAGGAACTCAGTAAGTTCAGGAGAAGTCCTCTTACTCAACTTCTTATTCGAGGTCTCACCTGCCTTGCTCACACGAGGTCTCACCTGCAATGCTGAGCAAAAGTTGATGGGAGACACGGTTAAAGGCCTTACTACGATCACACCCGTATGTTCTCCCCTTTCAAGACCTTCAACTATATCCTTCACAACCGTTTGAACCGTGGAGTGGTTCTTACGGCACCCAAATTATGAAGAGTGAGTGTAAAATTGTTAAAATTAACAATCCAAATATTTTTATTTTAGTATTATTAGACGGTCGTGTAGTATTGTCAATCTATGTGACAGAACAAAGATGGTTTAGTCGATTGTTAATGTTGAAGTTTGAGTAAAAATAAAAAATATTTTTTTGACGATAAAGCTGCTCTAATTTTGGGCCTTCTATTAATCGCAAGCTGGGTAGCCAACTTCCCATCATTCTTCAAAAATTTTGTATTTTTCTGAATATATGCTTAAATTATTTTTAATAATCACCTCAAATACCTTTCCAAAGAGAGGAACTATGCATGGGACTCCAGGTTTCTTGAAATAATTTGGAAAATTGCCCTGATCAATACATGTGTTAAAAAGGTGAGAATATTACCATTCATATCATTAAAGCTATTAGATTTCTTAAGGTATCCAGTTACATCCAGTTACATCTCTACCACTGACAAAAAGGCTAAATTAATGTGGCACTTTTGGGATACGAGTTAACAAGGCATTCTGCATGACAACGTCAACTGGAATTTTTCTAACAATCTCTGAGGCTTCCGATACAGAAAAACTACTAAAATTGTTCGCTGACAAGTCATTATTGATTCGGATTTTTTTTTGTTGATTTCTCTCAAAGTTTATAATTCTCCAGACTCCAGATATCTTTACACTTATCCTGTTTATTTTGTTAAAGCAATGCAATTTCTATATTCAGAACGCAATATATTGTATACATCTCTGGTCAGAGGGTGAGGTGTATTGTAGAATATAAACTTAATTTTGGGCAAGGTGATCTCTCTCTTTTTATGTAAACCATCTTACAAGCATCTTTCCATCATGGACAACTTTGACAAAACAACGGAGCTTGACATTTGGCCAATAAAAACGCCATATATTCCAAACAATGTCACTCAACAAATATATTTATTCTAATTAGATATTATTTGAGCTAATAGATAATACGTAATTTGAGTATTGTTTTGTTTTAAGGTTTTGGCTTATGTGGCATACCTGAAAATCTCATCGCAGCTTTGCTGCAGCATGATGCAAAGAATCTAATTGTCGTATCAAATAATGCCGGCGTGGATAAGTTTGGGTTAGGTTTGTTACTGAAACAAAAGAAAATCAAACGTATGATAGCCAGTTATGTTGGAGAAAATGCTGAATTTGAAAAGCAGTTCCTTTCTGGGGAATTAGAAGTTGAATTGACACCTCAAGTAAGTTCGAAGGAAATTTTTTTTATTATTCTGTGAATGAAAAGATTAGCACACATTATAAATGTGATAGACAATTGCTTTTACGTCAATAAATTAACTGTTAATCAAACAAAACTTTTGCAAATCATCGAACAAGTAACTTCTTTTAAATTATTAGAAATTCACATTATTTATATGTTTGTAAAAAAAATTAATCAAAATGTATTACTTGGCAAATTTTGAGTCAGTTATTAGGTAAATCATCATTGTCTGGAGAAGATGTGGCACATCGAGTATTCTTAATGCACATAAACTTATTGTCAATTGGGATGGCGTTGAAATGGTCGTGTGTGTTTGGATTATGTTCTTTAACGCTCCGCCATAGCATTTGAAAGAGCTATCGGAACACAACTTTAAGACTATAGCATGAAATAAGTTTTTATATATTCTATAATTTTATGATTTTATTAAGCACATTTTTTAAGAAAAATAGATTATATGGCAATAGCGAAGAACGTTATTTGTATACACAATGCTATTTTACTCAACCTTATGACGTATGTAACATACTTTTTATATGTTTAAATTGACTTTAATTTATGTATATATTTTTAGGGAACTCTAGCGGAGCGTATCAGAGCAGGTGGTTCCGGTATACCAGCCTTTTTCACGCCGACAGCATATGGAACCTTGGTGCATGAGGGTGGAGCCCCCATCAAGTATGATGCTAAAGGAAAAATTGAGATAGCCAGCAATCAGAGAGAATCGAGGCAATTTAATGGGAAAGATTATATTATGGAAGAAGCTATTATCGGCGATTTTGCATTGATCAAAGCGTATAAGGCTGATCCTGCTGGAAATCTTATTTTTAAGTAAGCAATTAGTCATTTATCTATTGAATTGTTGAGTGTTGTATTTATAAATGTAAAACATTGAGCTCCAAAGTGCCACATCATAATCCAGAACTGATGACGTAAAAAACACCACTCTGGTACTAGGGGAAATAAACCTCATAAAGCTTTCAATACATTAATTGATTGATTGATTTTATAAATCGTCACGTCATCCGCAATCTTTAGACCCTTAGAGTAGTGTATTATATTACCAGTCATTAGAAGTGGTCTGCAATAAGCTCCCTGAGAGAACAAAACTTGATCTAATATCTTTATGAATGAGGCAAAAGATAGAAGGAAGTAAGGTACAGAGGGTGGGGATAATGAAATATGTAGACGGATCACCATTTTAAGATAGGGCATAGACTGTTTTGAAAAAAACTCAATTTGTTTTTTTGTTGTAGTAAAGGGCGATAAGAACAACCAGCAAATAATTTTTTAGATATTTTAAGCTAATGTTTTATTATTTTTGACATTTATTTGCTGAAATATCTGGTATAAGTTGTTTGTACAGATAACGAAATTTGTAGGCGGAGTTTTGCGTAATCGCTTCTTATCTATATATCTTAACATATAAGTAAGTTTCTTGTAAAATATTTTATATAACAAAGAAAAATACAATCACATTTAAACGGTAAGTGCATTATTATTATTATTATTATTATTATTATTATTATTATTATTATTATTACCATTATTATTATTATTATTATTACTTTTTGGTTTCGTTTATTATGGGTCGGAATTCGTACTGGAAGTCGGCCAAGTGCAGAGGTCATCTTTGGTCTACATTTTTAATCCATATACCTTATCTTCATTTTTTATATTGTAGCTCTTTATTTTTCCTTATCCTCAACAAATCTTTCACTAAGAGTGTAATGAAAGCTAGCTAAATATTAATTAATTAATTATGTATTGCGTTGGGCGCCAATTTGTAATGAAATTGAACAGTTGGGCGTAAATTTATAACGAATTAAGAGTTGTTTAAATGCATGAGACTCGTTTTTATCTTTTTAGGGGGCAGATCGTCGTTCTTTTATTAGCAGTGATTTTTTTTGTGTATTGTGGGCGCTATAGTTCCTAGAGACAATGCGAACTGAATATTAATACTTAGATATAAGTAAATATAAAGATAAGAATATCAGAAATTTGCCCTTATAATTCGCGTCTCACAGACCTCTATCTTGCTTTAAATTAAAGAAATAAATTTCAAAACAACAATATATTAATTATACAATAAAATTACAAATACGCTTGGATGGTATCATGTGAAATTGAGTTTACCGATATAATTAAATTACAAATATAATTATTTAAAATGAAGTTTAGTGATTAAAATTAATGTAAAGGATTAAAAAATTTAATTATGACAGATAAAAAATTGAATACAGTTGGTCTTTACAATATGTTTATCTTCTGACTGACTGTTACTTAACTTCGTTCAATTATTCTGTAACCATGCGATCGTATTGGGACCTCTATTGGAACCGCTTCGGCCTGTTCCCAAGTTAGTGTCAGTTGGGTTAATCAAGGACTTATTGGTTCATCAAGTGTCGGCTCCCTCTGCAGGTCTGGTACAGCGACGTGTTTCCTTGCTCAGTTGTGTAGTCAGATATATTTATAACATGTAAGGAGAAATAAACAAGTCTTAGACCAATGTATACTGCTAATTAAATAATATTCAGGGAAATATCATGTGAACATCAGTGACACTGTTAAACACATGAGTAAGCAATCAACAATTTGAAAATTTACTGGTTAAAGCAGATATAATCAGAAATTTGAGCTTGATAAACTTGAGTTACAATGTTAAGTTGAGCAAAAATTATAGATAACTACTGTTACTCCAGATATCCTTTTCTTTACTTTAAATTCAAAAGAAAATAATGACTGAAATTTAAAATTCAAAAGAAATTAATGGGATAACGTTCCAAAACAGTGACTCTCGGCAAATCTAAATAAAATATAACTTGAATTTGATAATAAATAGAAAAATAGATGGACAACCTCTAATAGCGAGTCTTATAACTCAAAATAAGTAATTGCTATTACTTTTATTTCGACCCTCGGCACATAAGCGATAATTGAGCGTAATTACGCCTCAATTTAATTAAAGATAAAGACAAGACAATCACTATTTCACATCGAGATATAAATTTAGATAAAAGATAAAAAGAAAACCTAAATTTACATATGTGAGATTAACCTCTCATAAATGCAAAGTAATGTCGGTACATCCGTGTTGTGACGAGAAAGGGCGAGTGCTAATAATTATATGCTTGATGTAACAAATAAACTGAATATTTAATTAAATCAACCTGAAAAGAAAAAATATTAAAACCAGCAAAACTATAAGGGAAAATGCAGAGAAATTTTACTAAAAATTCATTTCACTACCTTTGCAGGAATATATAGAATTTACTCTGAGGATTTACCCAAATACTGTTTAATTTGAATGAAAATTCGAAAAATAATGTCGTTCTCCGTAAATTTGGACTACTCCTCTTTCAAATTACATGAATTTGATTAATGAGAGACGCAAATATTCACCAATAAATCGGTATTCTTACCCAACAGTCACGACAATAATTAAGAATTATTGAAGATGTAAGTTAATTAAAAATGGAATATGACAATGCTAAATGCTTGCTTTAGTCGAATAAGACTCAACGAATCAAACAAGTATTAATTATGTATATAACAATGTAAGAATTATCTAAATATACTGCAAGATGAATTAAACATTTCAAGATTAAAAATTAGCACTTACCCGTCGGCGTCTCGACACAAGATACCCGATCTCGCTTTCAAAAATTCAAGAAGCTGGACAAAATATGCTTGCCGGTGTATTATTGGCTAATTTATATCATGTGATTACTACTATAAATCACGCAGCGTCAAGCCATAGAAATACTCAATATTAAATATAGCAATCTATAGTAAATTAAATTCATGAATTGTAGGTATAATATAGCGTACTGCGCTTCAAAATTTGCTAACCACACGAAAAAAACCCATCCGTGAATAGATGTCACTGGCAACCTATATATTAAATATAGTAATTTATAGTGAAATAAATTCACAAATGGTAGATACAAAATAGCGTACTAGTGCTTATAAAATCATTACTTGCACGAAATAAATCAATTCGTGAATAGTTGTCACTGGCGACTCAAATATCGAATACCGAGAATCATCCGAAGTTTTAGTAGACCGGAATAAGCATAATATATTTCGTACAATTGACATTTTGATAGTTTTGTTATATTATATCAACCATGCTGGTCATGTGATCTTTTTACCTTTTGTATATCTCCGGCATATAGGAATAAGAAAACTAACAAGTAGGTAGCGAAAACAAAAATGTCCCTAAATGCAGATATTTGGTCTGTAGGGATTATAAAACCATTTTCCGAAAATACAGTGACGTTTTCATCAATAGAAATTCGAAGGTTTGTAAATGGTGAGAATAAAATATTGATAGGTGAATTACATCGCATCGGTTCATTGAGGAAAAAACTTGAGGGCTGGGATCTTCTTTACAGAAAACTAACGCGCCAGAATATACGATAATTTTTTACGTTAAAGCATTTAGTGATGGACATATTTTGTAGGAGTCGACTTAGAAAACCAGAGCTTGATGGCGTTTACCCCCACATAAACGATATAAACAGCGCAAAGATTCTGCTGTGCGTCGATGATGCATTGGTGATGGGATGTAAGGAGAGCTTGGTTGAGTTGAGGGAAAGCATGGCTCTGAGCCTAAGGAGCTGGTTTATAATGAACAAACTGACCATGATTTTATTTTGGACATCATGTAGAACAAATCTGTCCAAGTACAAATTGCCTGGTCCAGTGCAAAAAATTAACATTATGGAAGGTTTTCCCTACCCAATGTATCAATATTAACATTTGTTGTTAATAAGGGAAACAACTGAGAACGTGATTTATCAGACTGCGAACTTCTGTATTTGGATTTTGTAAATTCCACGTTTGAAAAGCTGTTTTCCCAGATATAAGTGCTGGCAAGCAGGGAACTCATTCTAAGGCCATAGTTTCTCAACTTGATATAATATTTTCCTGCTTCGATTCTTCCCTGCTAAAAAGACTGCAAATCACACAGTTCCACTTGAAGATCAGTCTTACATCCCCAATAGAAATGGTGAGGGACTAACTAAAAGTTGAAATATCTACCTCGATTTTCTCGACGTCACCAAATAGGGATTCGAATTCGAATAATTTCATTGTAGCTCAGATAGGTTGAAAATGAAATTTCATCGAAATCCTGCATATCATTCAAATTCTCTTTGCAATTTGGAAAGAATGTGAAATCTTGCTTCTCTACTGTAGACTGGAAAAAGTTAACTGACGCCCACACTGTTACCAGTTAAAGTGCGAATTATTTTACTAATGGTACATTTTTGTATCTGTGTTATCGTCTATATCACAGATTCATGTTTTTTGAAAACACAGTATCGATCATGTAGCCGGGGGTCCTGCAAATATTATTTAATTATTTACATTATGACCATGCCTTGTGGATCTTTTATATTACCACAAACATACCAATTATTAAATTTTTATAAATTTCTGGATTGTGGTGCTTAAATCATTTATTTCGCCGTTTGGTTTTAAAAGACTTTTTTTCAAGACTTAATATTAAGTGATATAAAATTTCCAGATTACAATACATCTCGCCAAACGATAGTTTTACTGGTAATTTTATTTTGAAAATTAATATCAATTCCGTCTCCTTGAAACTTATGCTAGAGCCGTTGGTGGTAATATTTTTTGTCAAATTGCTCCATTAGAATATTATTTAGTTCGGGATTTTGCTTGTAACCAACTAAAATGATAATAGATCTTGTTTTGGAAAACCCTTCGAAAATCGAATAACATTACCAGTTCCAATCAGTTTTTATACCGACCTTATTTAAATATGAGTAATCAAAAATTGAAAATACCTTGCAGATCCTTTGGAAAAGTCCACAAGGTTGACGTGGTCCAATTTAGAAAATAATATATTTTTTTATTTTCTGCAGACTGCAGGATCGTTTTGAACTGCTTGGTTGCTGAGAAAATTTCGGAAGTTCCTCAAATCTTCATTTTTTTGTGTACTAATTTTCATCAACGACTAGCAACATTGATATACAGCAACAAACAATAAACTGGCTCTGACTTACACTTGAATACGCGAAGTATATCTGAATCATAATATGCTATCCGTTGTGACATAATTATAGTGCTGATGCTGAACATTTATTAGGCCGTATTACTACGTAAGGGATACTAACCTAATTAATGTTGTATTTTTGTTGTGTATTGGAGGTCTCACGGCCGGGAAATCGTTCTTCTACTGTTCCATAACCTCCTGCCGCGGTCCCCTTGGGTTTTGCCCGGTAGGTCTTGCAGGTGGCGCTCCCATCTTGGGCGGCCGATTGAACAGTTATCACTAATTCAAAGTTGTACGTGTATACAATTAGCATACTTAATTGTTTAAGAATTGCAGTCGGTAAACTGATGACTATCGGCACATTTAGAACACTTCCCCAATTCCGTTTGCAGCAAATACTCTACACCGGTGGCACGGGCGCTTATAATAGAATGCCCGACAGTGTGAAACTCCTTCCTAACATATAATTTCAGGCTTGACTTAAAAACCGCCAGAGGTTAAAGCAAATTTCTCTTTTTTAAAAACTTCGGGTATTACTCCGGTGAATGAAAACTTTAATTTTGTATTGGTGAATGCTTGTGAGTTTAATCTTAATATTATGTTTGTTTTTATAATTAGCAAATATCTTAATTTTATAAGAGAGAATCTACACATAGATCTACCACATAAAAGCAAACATAGAAAAATGCTTTCTACGATATTCATAGATTTGCGTAAAGCATTTGACTGACATCTTGGATATATTAATAGAGAGCTTTTATAATAATTCTGACATTACATTTATTTTTGGATTAAAAATTATGCTTGTTGAATAATATAAATAAGATGTGGAATTTCACAATGTTCAGTTCCGTTTCTTAAGTTGATGAGAAATAAAAAATAAATAAATAGACCAGAGGAAAATTACAAATCGTATCATTAGTGCCAGGTGACAACTTATTTGCCAGAGAACACATCATAAAAATAAATTCAAATAAAAACTAATTTGAACGCAAAGTATGTTTTTAATGTACGAAATATTTGAAAGTTTTGCTATGACAAGGATATAGTTTTTATTTATTGGTAAGATATTAGATTAATGTACAATTGATTTTTCCTACAACCGCAAATAAAAATGAGAAAAAGAACAGTTGGAACTTGGCTAAAAAGTGCTTTATTTATATCACATGCCTGTTGAAAAATCTCACCGCTTCTTTTGTAATATAATATTTCACATGTTCATTCTGATCTCTTTTTGTATATTTAAATCATTCTATTATCACTATTATCGAGAAGTATTTTGATTGTTTTCAGTAAATCGGCTAGAAACTTTAACCCTATTATGGCGAAAGCAGCTAAGGTCACTATAGCAGAAGTAGAAGAAATTGTAGAATTAGGAAGCATTTCTCCAGATCAAGTTCATTTACCGGGCATTTTTGTAGATAGAATAGTTTTAGGTGAAAAGTTTGAAAAACGGATAGAGGTAAGTTTTTATTTCAAGCCTTAATTATTGTGCATCAGCTCCTTTTTTAAAATATTTCATTAGTAGATTTTGGAATTGAAAATCATAGTGATATCAACTGAATTTTATTTTTTAGAGAGTAACTGTACAAAAATTATCTGACAGTGCAGAATCTGTTGTGAAGAGGAATCCTGCTGCAGAAAAAAGAGAAAAAATAATTCGTAGGGCGGCTCTAGAATTTAAAGATGGAATGTATGGTATCCTTTGTATTTGTATATTTCTACAGTTGCCGACAGGCTTAAGAATCTATTACTCCCAATGTATGCCATTTCTACTTAACCGTGATATTTTAGATATTTTTTTTACTAACAGGCTGAAAATTACCAATTTATCTATGGGATTTAAAGTTTTATCAGCGTGCCATTGTGGTATTTTCGTCAACTAATTCAGCGTATCATTATTAAGAATGAAGACACTTTCAAAACTACCCACAAAAAATTATCTTCAATGATATTAAAATAAAAAAATAGCTTTAGTGTCAAAGAACAAAGTTATCGTTGTTGCTTATACTAATTCCTAATATTATATATATTAAGAGGTTAGCAGTAAATTGTAATCAAGATATTAAGAAAGTAAACAATTCATTAACGGCTACTAGACCCTTCCCAGCTAAAGTTTTTTGTTTGCTTTTTGCTTTATGAACCTTACTTGCCACTGCTGGTCTTTCATTGCATTACATAGTTTTCGTCTCAGTTGGAAACGACAGTCCACTCTTGTACTATCTATAGGCTAGACAAGTTGACTTCAAAATAAAAATATGCCATTAGAACAAACTTGCATGCTTTCGATGTAAGGACGATTGGGATCACAAACTCTTAACTTCACATAAATATGTAATTGAACAGGATCTCCAAAACAAATAATGTCATAACGCCTTAGCGAAAGTGTGGTACAGATATTAATAAAGTATTTTTAGTTATAGAAACATTATTAGTCACTAGGGATGACCATCCGTACTTAACAACTTAAGAAGCTCTTAAAACACCATTTCTTCTAACTTTTAATTTCAAATTTAAAAGCTGTGTTTACCAATAATCTCTATACCTTAAATTTGATATAACCCGATTTTCAAGTCGGCATCATGAGATCTATTATTTTTTTACGCTATTAAAAATGTGGAAAGTTGTCCAGGGAGATCAGGAAAAGTGGTTTAGTGCACTCTGTTGATCTGAATTATTGTCAGTCCATAACCATCTGATAATAAAGACCCCCGAAATCCATATTTCCCCAACTTCCACATCAATGTTCAATGAACTCTACTATCGAAAGCTTTGGAGGTGCAAAATTGGTCTCTAACGAGACTATCAACTCTCAGAATTCTAAATTGGAGGGCGAATGATAATTCGTGATTCAAAATAGAAAGAAAAGCCAATTTGTTAATCAATTTAAAGGTACTATTTATATTTTTTGCACAGATTATCGATACAACAAAGACGAAATATTTTAGACATGTTCTATGGTATTGTGGCGGATTCTTTTTTTGGTACCAAATAGTTACCTTTTAGTCTACTTGAATGTTAAACGAATTACTATTCGTTTAACATTCTTCGATTCAAATCTCAGGATATAAATTGGCACAAAGCCCAATATAGTCAGTCTGTTTAGTACAAAAAGACGAGATATGTTATTTCAATTAATTGGGCCTCCACATTCTTTACCCATCAATACCTGAAGTCTGATGCTCCTCCATTTTTTTATAGTGATACCTAAATAAACTGGACAATTACAAACATACAAAGAAACATATTTTCCAAACCAATTTTTAAACGCTGCGAGTATTTTGTGTACCTATATCGCTTTCAGGAATTATGAATCTATTTTCCTTAATAAATTTTCCTAGCGAATCTTGGAATAGGCCTGCCAATGTTGGCCTCTAACTATATCCCAAATGATATGGAAGTATTCCTGCAGTCTGAAAATGGTATTCTGGGTTTAGGGCCATTTCCATTGCCCAACTGTGTGGATCCGGATCTAATCAACGCCGGAAAAGAAACTGTAACTATTGTACCTGGCGCTTCTTTCTTTGGCAGTGACGAAAGCTTCGGTATGATAAGAGGGTGCGTAAAATTCACGTGATATCTACTTATTTAGCGACTAGCCCAAACTAAGCCTTGTACTTTTTAAGTGTTTTTCATAAAATTTTTCTTTTAAATTAAATTGGATACATTAAAAAACTCTAAAATTAACAAAAAAATAGACGTTCATTATTGTGCCGGACATTTTTCATTTTTCCGATAAAAGCTGCTTTACATATCAAGTCGAAATTTTTGGCCAATTGTATACAGAGTGTAATATGAAAGTTGTGCTTATAATTTTTCGAAAATGTTTTTATAAATGAACATTGAATGGAACTAAATGTTCATGAATTTCATCAAACCATTTTGGCATTTTCGAATCAGATAATCGTCAGACTGATGTTTTAGGCTTTTAAAATAAATCCAATTCAAATGGTCTAATGTTTACACTAGGATACCGCAATTTTCATTTAATTCTAAAATCCATCTGAAATATCAATTGCAGAAAGACAAAAAGTTCTCATTATGTTTGAGAATCCAAAATGAGGTTTCGTTCAATAAACATTTTAAAATCCCATTTTTTATATTTTAAGACAAAAATAATGCGGTATATTTATTGGCTGATTTTTTAGGGGACACATAGATTTGACTATCTTAGGAGCAATGGAAGTGTCACAATATGGTGACTTAGCAAACTGGATGATACCTGTAAGTGTCCCTAATGGTTTCAAAGAAAATAAGAAAGGTAGTGAGTAATATTCGAATAGAAGTTTCAATTTACGGGTCCTCGAGTTTCTTTGATATTTCCAAAGTTTGTGTTGTTAGTCATGGATTAAATCTTTATAGAACTAAATAAATATTTAGTTCGAACCAAAAGCTTAAGCCATATTGTGTGTGGGCTTAATCAATCAAATCATTAGATGTAATTCGTGATTTCGACCTGTTGGCTGGTCTTCTTATTTTTACTAGTAACATTTCGTCCTTTGGGAATTAATAACTTTATTATTATTAGTAAATGTAGTACATGCTGGATAACAGAATGTATTATACTGTGAGCTGAGACTTAGAATATGCGAAGTGAGCTGGATCGTCCATCTTCACTAAGATACTTTGAATTTTTTAATATACAAAACTAAAAAGATAAAGTCGGGTTCTCGGTATATTTAAGAAATACATGATATATTATTTCGTCCGTTATTGGCCCTTAAAATACAAAACTCAAACTCAAATATGCTTTATTGTCAGAAGTACATAAAAGTCTCATTGACAAAGCTGTAATAAAAACCTAGTAATTAAATAAATCATTATAAATGTAAAAAAGCAAAACATTACTCAATAGACAAAACCAGGAGAGGTTATACTATATATACCTACATATTTATACACATATTCCATCAAAACCGTCAAAATACATTAATTTAAAAATCACAAGAAATAAAATCAATAATTGTATATAATCACCAGACATCAATATAAGAAACAAACTAAAACAAAGTGGCTAGGAAATACTCATCCAAACTGTAACAAATCCTTGCAACCAGCAAGCTCTTCACCTTGCGCTTAAAGACCCTATATTCTTTTATTTTTCTTATTGCAAGAGAAAGGTGATTAAATGGTTTCTTACTGTTGTAAATAAGAGAACTTTTAGTTAGTACAGACGTTGGAATCGGGAGATTATTGTAAACGAATTTCTGGTATTGACCAATGAAGGGGTATTTCCTGTGCATCAGGCATATAGACTCTAACACAAAGATAGAAGGAAGAGTCATGATTTTCTGTTCAAGAAGTAAGGTCTTGCATGAGTCTTGAGGCTTGGCACCACAGAGGTATCTAATGGCACGTTTTTAAAGTACAAACACAGAGTTGAATAATGTGCCTGAACAACTTCCCCAGAAACAAATCCCGTACCTTAAGTGGGATTCAACTAGTGCGAAATATGCATTTCTTGCTACTGATATATCTAATTCGTCCTTAATAGTGCTTATGGCATAGCACCCGGATGATAATTTGCTACAAAGATTCTCTACATGTATGTCAAACTTATTATCAATAACCAAACCCAAAAACCTATTGTTACATAAGTTAGTAACCTTATCATTATCCAAAAAAGACATCATTTAAATCACACTTAAAGCTTAGAACACTAGTCTTTGATACATTAAATAACGATTGATTACAGTCACACCATTTTTTCATTCTAATTAGGTCATTGTTCATAATACTTCGTGGGATTCGTATGGTGCCAAACAGTTATGATGTCATCAGCAAAAGATGAACGAACACCTGTCGCTTCTAATACTAAGTGGAAGATCGTTCACATACTATAAAAACAACAAAGGACCAAGAACAGATCCCTGGGGCACTCCTGCAGTGATATTTAACCCCTCTGAAGTGTTACCCTGAAACAGACGCTCTGGCTCCGATGAGCCAGATATGACCTAAACCAGTTCAAGATGTTTCCCCTAAAGCCGTAGACTTCGAGTTTCGGCAGCAGTATTTCATGACAGACACAGTCAAAAGCATTTGTCAAGTCACAAAAAACTACCGCGGCCCCTTCTCCGTCATTTAACTTCAAATACAGCTCATCCAGGACATGAAATATGGCATCATCAGTGTTTTTGACGGCTGGAAACCAAACTGGGATAGAGAAAGCAATTTATGTTTTCCAAGAAAGCTCACCATCATTTTTTTTTTAGTTTCTCTACAATCTTAGTTAAAGTAGGCAATAAGGATATCGGTCGGTAATATGATGGTAAGCCTTCATCACCATCCTCGTCCTTCTGTAGATGTTCCTGTATCTATTAAAGTAGGTCATAAAAAATGTATTATCTTTGCAAACTTTCTTTAGGAATGGAGGCACCTAAAGTTTCTTGAAGCAATTCTTAAACCTTTTGTGATCCAGGGCTTTTTATTTTTCGATTTTAGCTTCACCAAGGGAAAAGAATCGTTAAAAATTTCAATAATTTTAAAATGAAATGAATGCAGAGCATCTGTCTTCAGCAAAACAATCAAACCCAGAACAATCTTGTGAAAATCTTAAAAAGTTTTGCCTAGTAAACAATCTACCACGTCGCTCAACAGCTACAGTTTTGTGGTCATCAAACAAACATTTACAAAAAACAGCCTCATGATCTGATAAACCTGCATTTATTACAGAACATTCAACGGGACTCGTGACAATATTAGAACATACATAATCCAATATAGAGGCCGAACATTTAGTTATACGTGTATAAGATTTAACATGCATTTCCACTCCAAATGAGCCTAATTAATAATCAATTAATTGAACACTCTGCACATCTTTACAATCATAATTAATGTTAAAGTCGCCTGTCAAAATTAAGGATGCCTGCGGAGGCAACTCCCATACAAAAATCGAGAACACTAATGTTATAGTTTGACTGTAGCTTTAGGCCATTTGCCAGATCGAAGAAGGCTTTATTTATATCCCATATACCTACTTTTGGCTGTGCTCCGTTAAACTTTGCAGGCAAAGTACAAAATATTAAATTAGTCGCCAAACAATCATTAACCAATTTACGAACAATACCGCGATCAATATTTCTATCATTTAAACCACCCGTACAACATAGTCAGACACTGTAAAGTTTTTGCTAAATCCGATGTACATGAGACCAGATCCTTAAATAAAGAATTTGGTTTACAAATAATTTCAGTATGAAACATATTGCCCAGAAAGCAGTCTATACTGTTATATAAAAATTTACCACACTTATCTGTCAAAACCAGCACTCTATGTTTAACTGGGTGTTCATTGGTAGAGCACAAACCTGCCTCACTGGTAATATATAAATTTAAAGGACTACTTCTTTAATTTAAATTTAAGGTATTCAAGTCCTTCCTGTACGTTTCATTTCGCGACATATCACTTTCTAATTCCCTCACTTTGATGTTATACATATCTCTCTCTGCAGACAATACCTCCATACTTGTTATCAACCGTCGGTTCAAGGCGTCGTGTTTCTTGATATCATTTTTTAGTTTTGTTTATTCCTCTTCATGTCGTTTGCAGTCCCCCAGAAGAAATTTTATCATTTCGTCGTTATTGTCTAATACCATTAGTTCTTCACACAGATCCGTCTGAGAATAAGTTACAGCCATCTCAATCGAGTCTGTCTGCGCCCCAATGTGACATCCATCTGAGTCAGTCTGGCTGACAGCATCAAACGATAAAAAGATGTTGGTCTGCGTAGCTGTAGTTTCTAATTCCTTTGCAGTAATTGACTTCTTAGTAAGCTCTTCAATATTTATCTTCTGCTGTTTGATAACTAAACACCTAACACTTTTACACCTACAAATATTACTATAATTTAAGTGTTTGTGTTGTATGAGTGATCAAGAGTATACTTCTTTAAAAATTAAGCATGCAGTTTCGAGAATAAAAAGACTGACAACAGTCAAAATATTATACCCCAAGAACAATGGCTAACAATGTTTCCTGAAATGAGCCCCGCAGATAGCTTATAGCTCGCCTTTGCAAAGTAAAAATATAATTTAAAAGATACTTGTTGCTGTTTACCCAAATTGTAATATCATATCTAAGAATTGATTCTATTAGAGCAAAATATGTGGATTTGCCATTTCTTGACCCAATTGGACATTTTTCGCCCACTCTTCTGATCATTCAGTGCCCTCTTTCGGCCTGCGTGTGTTCGTACTTCTGAACATTTTTGCGTTCACTTTTAGAGTTGTAACTCTTGTAACATTTGTACAGTTAACTTTTACATATCGACCAATGTGAGGGTAAAACTTGTAAACTGGAAGAATGCGAAATTGTTTTCTTGAATTTGATTGTATAATTGTTCTGCTGTCGTTATTTTTTTCAGGGAAAAGTCACTTAACTAGTTGATTTTCAGATGTTATGCTTTTTTAATCGCAACGGAAAACGTTATTAACTGCCAAGAAGGAGTTTAGCGGTAGGTAAATTGAGGAGTCATTGCGCTTCGAACCATTTTATAGAATTTGCAAGATTCATATCGTATTGTAGCTTGAGCACTGCAATTGAAACCACATTATTTTACATAAAAAAAAAATAAAACATTTTCCTCCCCAATACCTTAAAGGTATAAACCGATAGTTAGCGATATAAAAATATATGTTTTTTATGTTTGTATGTTTATTTAACATTTTATTATGTACGAACTGCAGTTTTAAAAATGAGCTTGCTTGATTAGAAAATCAGCAAACTAGAAAAAAACATCCTTGTCGCCGTCACCCTCGGTTTCCCTAATTCTTTGCTACTTATCTGCCCATCTATGCGGTTGAGTATTACTACTATGGATGTTTTTCATCCCTCGGCTCGTTGCGGAATCAAGTCTGTTAAGAAGCGTACATTTAGCTTTGTCTAATTTAATTTCCGATTTTACTTGCGCTCAAAGCTAAGTTCTCTTCGCTCAGGGTAGGCCAATACCTAGAAAAAGCATCGGAAAGGAAAGGACGAAAAATCTTTACGGCATACATTGATCGTCGACATATATTTTCCACACCGCAATGAGCGATTGTTAGTAGTATCGATTTTTTCGTAATTTAATCAGTTTTATTCATTATTTCAATGCTGCGTTTAGCCTTGACTTAGTGCCTTGGGTTTTTGACATTTCGAGTTCCAAATTTTCTTGCGAGCGTGTTTGTTTGTCACTTCTATTCTAAGGTAAATTGTAAAAGATTACGAAAGTTCAGAAGGATATTATATTTTTATCAATAAGGCCAAGAAAGGAGAGAAGTATACCGTTCCGTTATGAAGTTTTGCTTCTGCTTCGGCCTGTTTCTATAATTTGACCTTTATTTGGATTGAAATTGTCTAGAATCCGGAAAAAAGTTAAAGTTGAACCAACTCTCTTCGGAAAGACATTGACGCTCTATTCCCGTTTCTTTCCGTCATTTTTATTCGACCTTTATGACCTTCATAGAGTAATGAGAGCGCGGAAAAAAATGATTTGTTTAGCTTAATCTTTGATTTACTATGGATAGCTTGTGACATCTATAAATTAATAAATTTCTTTGTTTTGGTTGCTAATACATAATTAGCGTTTTGTGATGAAAAACACGGAAAACATTTATATTCACGTGGATTGTGAAGCTATAATCAACTAAATAAAGTTAGGGTTACTGATGATTATTTTGCCAAAATGAGAAAGTACGTTGCTCCGAGTACACTGCCTTTCATATTACGTGGTCATTCATAATTCTGATATTACTCGCTCTGAACTACACTGACAATGACACTGAAAATTAATTTTAGTGTTGAAGAGTATATTCGAAAATGGACTTAACGTGCTAAAATAAGAAGCCATATTATCAAATAAATTAAGCGCTATAGATATTTAATGTATTCCATATATTTTCATTGTGCTGTATTCAGATATTTAGTGGTAAATTATAATCATCAGAAATGATATATTTAATATTAAGTAAATGACAGTTTATATCTCTTTCTGGGTTCCCCTGTAGACTTTCACGAATATTACAACTTGTCTTGGACTGTAAAATATAATATACGTGATTTAAAAAAACACATTGTTGAATTTAATTTTAGGCGGAGATATTTTATTATATAGATGCCTACTCGTTTGCTTTTGTTAAATCCACTCCTTTACTAATTATGTTTTCTCTCAACTACAACGTTGTTATGCGTATTTGTTATTTAGTCTGGTGGCTTGTGTCTTGGTATAGCAATTTTAGTCAAGGAAGTGTGGAAATTGGCTAAATTTTTTTCTTATACGCCATACAGTAGAGTTATGCATTTCAGATAGACTTTTCAAATATATTCCATAGGCGTAAAGTGGAAAAGGGGACGGCTAATTTAAAAATAATCATATCACCTCTGAAAAAGCACCTATTTTTTTACTACATTATTTCTGATAATCCATTGGTGAATCATATTAAACATTTTTCGGCTTTAAAACATATAGTCAGTGGCGTAGAAAAAAAAATACGATTTTTCATTGGCGTACTGCGTAAACAAGAATATTAATGTTAAAAAAATAATAATATTTTTATACAAATTGAATTGCCATTGCCACAGATAAATATTAAAAACAATACAATGGGACAAAATTGTCTTATTCGCTGTCTTCATCATTTCCTTGAAGCTTCTAATTGTTCACACAGTTTTCGCCTTTGCAAGTGCACCACTCGGTGCAAAGGAAATCATTAGTATCACTTGCATGGAGGTGTACAACCTTTTTTGCAACTGCATTTAGTCACTTGAATGCTTCTTTGAAAGCATTCTAACGAAATAGTTCGATGTGTATGTGGTTTGGGTTTTGGCACAAAAAACTGGACAAACAAATTTCTCTAATTGGGGCAGATTTTCTTTATCATGAATAGCATGTTCATTTCTTAAGTTGGCAAGTGCTTGCAAAAAAGTTTTCTTTCCATTTCTATAAAAAGTAGCAGTTGTATCTGAATCTGAAATTGCATGCAGCCCCTCGTCTAGTACGAAAAAACTTATTTTGGGAAATTGTATAGATGCGCTCAGTGCCAAAACGAAAACATCTGTGACTAATACAGTGACAGTATTTGTCTTGTTTAGCCAGAAAAATTAAATGAAGCAGTATTTTTTGTGTCAGCTTCCTCGTGGTGACATATCAAATCTGAATAATCCGCCTAAAGAGACGATAAAATCTGGTCTTGCAGCGAAACCACCACTTTGAGCTTACTTTCTTTTGCAAAAGTAATAATATTTGGATAAATATTCTATAAGTTCTGTTTTCGTACCAGTGTGCGACAAAAGTTCTTAAAATTTTCATAGAAGGTGATATTGAATCGTGCCTTAATTGAGTGTCTTTTGTCTCTAGTTAAATTTTTAAGAGACTTTATTATAAGTGCGATGCGGTACTCATTCTTTGTCGCAGAAAACAGATTTCTTTTTGTTAAATGGCAAAACTTTCGATCTTGCTGATTTGGTAATAACAGAAGTTGATGCCTCTTCACAGCAAGAAAACGGTTACTGTTTTCTTGAGGTTTCTCAAACTTTAATATTTTAACGCATGTTTTAAGTTGGCGAGTATAAGCTTTTGTGATATTTCCCAGAATTTTGTTTTAAAATTTCATAGTACGATTAGTACGTTTATAAATGTCTTTATACAAACTATCATTCAGCTCTGCTCTTTCCTGGATGCAAGTTAATACTTTTTCGTAAGATGACGTTAATTTTGGTACGATAAATTTTTCTTTTAAGCCTTTTTGGCACACTATGTTAAATTAAAATCCGTCTCGCACATCCTTTGAAATGTGGTGGTTTAAATTGCGCAATGCATTCGATTTTGTGTATAAATTACTCGAATCTTTACGACACGCGTTATCCTTCGATCACGAAAGTAAACTAATTTCATAATTTGCGGGTTAATACATCCAGAATTGCATATAACACTCAGCGCATCCCCGCCATTCAACTTTTCTGTGTTTTATCTAGCCAATGTCAATCAACATCTTCGCGCACACACACACACCGCTCGTTGAGCGCCATAGGATCTCCCTTTAGTGTGTGTGCCACTGCCATAAAAAAGTAGCGCTAGAAATGGAATTTTTGTACAATGAAACCGAGTCTCACCTTTTATACCTGTTATTTAAATTTCTATATTTACGCTCCAAAGCAAATTGAAAAAATATATATTTTACACAGGAAATAATTGTAGAAAAATAATTTTATTAATAATTACAGATCAAAATATAATCTGCTTTTTTGGAAATTTTGTCCCTATAAAAATTGCATACTGCGCCTATGACTTAAAATTGAGCGTTCTATCTGGAGGTATATATTCTCTAAGATAATACGAACATTTTAAGATATAATATATAGTCTGCCTAAAAAGTATCCGGAAAAAAGAAAATACAATTAAAATTTTTCGGTTTAAATTTTTATTACTTGAATTATAAAATTACAACAAATAATTGATCTCATTTACATATACAACCTCCATTTATCTGTAAACGCTTCATTATACGTCCAGACAGTGGCGTAGCTAGAAATGTGGGCGCCGGGGGGCAAGCCTATCCGCTGGCCCCTAAAACAAACCTATATTTTGTCTATATACACAAATTAATCAAAAAATAATACATCATAATATTAAACGTATACACATATTTTTGAAGTGAAACTTCTTAACGCGCGCCGGGAGTAAAAATTGAAGGTCGCGATCCCGACACACGGCGGGCGAACTGGCCGGGAACGGAAAACGGTCACGGACGTTTATTGTGATATCTTTGTTAGTTTACAAGATAAAAATACGGGATTTGCTCTATTACCTTGTCAAGACATAAGCGAAACTTTTATGAAGAATATTTTTTTTTTCATTTAGGCCTTCCCTTTTTGTTAATTGAGTGATACCTATATTTAAAAAATTTTCTTTTTAACCAAATCCGTTAAGATATGTATAAGGCTAGGGCGTTTAATTATTGTGATATCTTTGTTAGTTTACAAGATAAAAATATGGGATTTGCACTATTACCTTGTCAAGACATAAGCAAAACTTTTATGAAGAATAGCTTTTTCATTTAGGCCTTCCCTTTTTGTTAATTGAGTGATATATTTAAAAAAAAACTTTTTAACCAAATCCGTTAAGATATGTATAAGGCTAAGGCGTATAGTTATTGTGATATCTCTGTTAGTTTACAAGATAAAAATATTGGGTTTGCTCTATTACCTTGTCAAGACATAAGCGAAACTTTTATGGAAAATAGTTTTTTTCATTTAGGCCTTCCCTTTTTGTTAATTGAGTGATATATTTAAAAAAAAAACTACTTTTTAACCAAATCCCAGGCTAGGGCGTTTAAGTTTAAGAAGTTTCACTTCTGATATGCGCACATAGTGCACACGCTTTTTTTTTATTTACAGGAATATGAATATAAAATATATAAACGGCAACCAACCAACAGGTACATACATATTTAAATATAAACGTAAACTAAACATCTGTAACCTTAATTAATTAATTAAACATTGATCGATTATTTGATAAAAATTAATTTTTGGACAAATTCATTTTCTATGCTTAGTACTGCTAGGCTATTTAGACTTGTCTGGCTAATGGTACCTCCTAAATACGAAACTCTAAAAAACACATACTTTTTACGACCGAAATTTTCGCGGGAGAAAATTACATAAGATCGCTATTTCAGTTTTTTTTTTATAAAAGTACAGGGAAAGTAAAAAAATCGCCTTGTCTAGTCCTCGTTGGATAACCCTGTACCAAATGCCGCCGCGCGGGGATGCATATTTACCCATCCTAACATACGACGGCACCAGAGTGCTGATATCGCTTGTAAGCGTTTGAAGCGCTACAAAAGCTCACTGATCTGGGCACCTAATCGCGCCATGTCTTCATGATGCAAATCAATTTGCGGCAAGAGCCCTCGTGGCCGAGAGATCTAGATGGGTAGGTGTCAATTCGGCGGCCTGGGTTCAAACCCCGTTGTTTTTTTTTTTAGGTTAAGTTTCTAAACAGTTTTTTCTTGATTTTGGGTATGTCTTGGGTTAGCACCTGGTTAGTTCCCTTCTCTTGAGCCCCCGTAGCGAGCGGAGGGCCATGCGAAAAGTGAAATATTATATAACAGCGTGTTCCAGGTGCCCAAATGAGTGAGCTTTTGTAGCGCTACAAACGCTTACAAAACCTAATCGATTTCAGCTCCCTGGTGCCATTGTATGTGAGGATGTGTAAATATGCCGCCGGGATATATCTTTTTATTCCACATAGAATAAATAATAAATACCTGACACAAAATGTATTGGTTGGGTAAAAAGTTTAATACATGTTTTGACCTTTGATTGTATTATAATTTAAAAACTCAGTTAAGCTCATGAGCACTGTTAGCATTAGCATATTTATAAATTCGGAGCGGCGCCTAATTTCTCTTGGCGCCGTGGGGCCTTGCCCCCCCTGGCCCACCCGGTAGCTACGCCACTGCGTCCAGATACACCCGAAACTAGGTGATCGTCATAATGTTCGGTGATCATTGCCTTATATACTGCGCTTTTTTCGAGTCCACTCAATTACATTAATTTTATAACGTTCGAGCACCTTTTCTATACAAAGATTTTACCTATCTTCTTTTTTCTACTTTCCACATTATTTCACAAATCTTAAGCCTGCTTACAATCAACAATGTTTGACGGATAGTGTTGCCATGCTATTTTGACCGTAGCCTACTATCCGGAGAACGGACTTGAAGCATTATTTTTGTCTTGGAAAGTTAACGAATAAGATATATATTAAAATTAGGAAAATATTGCCACAGCACCTATTTTTCAAACACAGTCCACCAGACTAATGGGTCTGACGAACCTGAATTGATAAGTTAAGTTATGATGTTTTTAGGGGAAACTGGTAAAAGGCATGGGCGGTGCCATGGATTTAGTAGCCGCCCCTGGCACAAAGGTTGTAGTTTGTATGGAGCATACATCCAAGGATGGAGGCAAGAAAATTTTAGAAAATTGCAGTTTACCTTTAACGGGTATGTTTTTGCAAAGTGTTGACATTTGTAAAAAGTTGTACGTCATAAATCTTTCCCTCTTTCCACTCCCTGCTAACTTTATTCCGAACAAGATATTGAAGTTTTGTATTGTCAAAACTAGCCCAATCCATGGGGATTGAAAAGAAAGCTTTAATTATTCCAACATACGGCAATAACTTAAATTAGTTCATGTTTCGAAAAAGAAGTACTTGATATAGATAATGTGTTCAATATTAGGTGACCATACATTGGCACATAAATAATTGTCGAGCTTCTTTTTTTCTATCTCATTTATTTATTATTATTATTTTAAATAAGCATATCTAAAACAGAGTAGATAAGACTCTGTCCATTGGTTAGGTGGAGTGTTTCTGTTTATGTATTATTGCCTATCCTAATTTGTGTTTTAGGTAAACAAGTGGTAGATCTGATCATAACAGAAAAAGGAGTATTTTCAGTCGACCGAGAAAACGGTTTGACTTTAATAGAAGTTGCAGAAGGAGTCGGAATTGAAGATATTCTTATGACTACAGGCTGTAACTTCCAAGTCGCTGAAGATTTGAAACCGATGGGTCAAGTTCAGGTTAACTAAAAAGACTAAGTCTACCCACTATTTTAGAAATCGCGTTATGTGATTATTCTTTCAAAATTAATATTTCCAGTTACAAATTTTATATGTATAAATTCCATCTGTATCTGTGAAGAATTGAGTATTTGCAAACACTAAAACTTTTTAACTTTTCGAGAAATATGAAATAACTAAGGGATGAATTAAATAAAAGGCGTTATCTCTACCTGTTTTAAACACTGAGGATTTTTAGGTTTAATATTGTGATGAAGAACGAACTTGGAAAATATCTAGATATATTAAGAATATTACTGTTATTTTAGAAAAATATTTTTGTATGATATTAAGTCCATTCATTAAAAAAATCTGAACATAAATGAGAAATTATTCGATGCAATTATTGTATAATGAACTAAATGAACTATATTTACTATATCTACTATAGTTACTTACCTTGACATTGTTATATAATTAATAATTTACGAATTTGTGTTCAAAACTAGCAAAATATACAACAAAATTTGTATCGTCGTATTTAAAAAAAAGCATTGTTATATCTCGGTACTAAAATCAACTTAATAACCTTTCTTGAAAGAATGATTGGATTTAAGAAAAATTATCTAAACTCAGTCAAAGTTTACTGAATAAAATATAAGTTCCTGCATTCTCGAAGCACGTTGGTGTGAAACAAGACCCCCCAAAAGTTATTTCTGCTGTTTCTTTTGTAAGCCAATAAGACCCTACTTGGTAATTTGTGTTCAAAAATACTAATTATTTCATCCAATCAACCTGGTCATCTAATGCTTAATAATATTATATTACTGTCTCATCACATTATGTTGCAAAATTTAAAACCATAAATTAAAGAAATTATTCAAGGTTTTAAGAACAAATTTGCATAATATAGTATAGCAATAAAAACAAGTTCGGAACAAACAAATTCCCTATAAAAACATTTATTTTCAAGTCATACCAGGAACTCTATAAAGAAATTCTCCATCACTATCATAATAACAATCATTCAACTTATAAGTACACCTTTTTTTGTATATTTCCTTTGGTATAATGATTTTCTCTGGATAAATCAAGTATGACATATCTGTAATCGTTTTTCTTACAAAACCTACGTCCCTATTTCTATCATGCTTATGTTCAACTATTTTTGAAATATCTTCTTGTTTCAGTTCAATTGTTTCCATATCTTCTTTTTTAGGAAAACTTGCTTCTTTTAACATTTTGTCATACATTGAAATTGATTTGCCTTTTGATATTTGTTGTTCTACACTGTCTTGCAATTCTCTAAATGTCAGTAATCTATGGTCTTCTTTTGGTTTAAAATTACTATAGTTATTATTAGTCATATTTCTACTTTTAGAATTTTTATACTCCGAATTTTCTTCGCGTAATTCTTGCTTTTCAGCATTTGGATCTTTTAGTCGTTGGTAACTTGCTATTATTTCCGAAAATTCACCTCTAGTATGCTTGTTTTTCTCATCTTGTATAATTATTTCTCTGTTATCATTTTTTTGAAAGTTGTTGAAGTTGAGATTTCTATTTGAAAATTTTTGCAAATGTTCTTTGAGATCTTTGGGCAAATTGTTGAGTTTTCCTTGTTTGAAGTCATTCCAGTTTTGCAGCACATTTTTATCATGATTGGATATTTTCTTCTGATCCTTTTTAGTCCATTTGCTTTTGACAATTTTCTGAAATAACAAAGATTTGATCAACTAAGAGCTTCATACTTAAGGATTCTGAACAATATACAAATAACAAAAACAAAACCAAGAAAAATATTACACTAACAAATTAAATGTATCGGTTTAGGTTTTAGGACGTCGAAACCAGAATTCCCAGCCCTAATTGCTACACCCAGCTTGAATGGCCCCAGAGTTGGCTTGGTCTCATCAAATCCTCTATTCTATTACTTCCTATACTATAGTTATTTTGCACTTCCCTGGTAGCTTTTCAGTTTATCCAGCTCATACTTTCAAAAATAGAAACGGAAGATATAGAAAATAGCACTTAATAGGTAGCAAAAAATGTTTGCATTTCAGATAATTAATGATATGACACACGACACACACATTTGTGTAGCAGGGCCTAATGCAGATTAACACCATCTACGTAAATGCCTTTCAAGATAGACAGACATAACAGAGGGTGATATCTTTGTTGAGTTCAATAATATAGTGTTCTTTAATAAAAAAAAATACACTTTTTTATTGTGACATATAGATTTTGCAAATTTTCTTTTTTACTACAAATTATATAGGTAGTTTAAAACAAATTTTTGAATTAACCACACTTGAGTTGAAAAAAGCATCCCGAGTTCTAGAATTCTGACCAAATTGTCATAGAAACTATTAATTTACCCTACTACTTGACTAGGTAAGATGTTAATATCATGACATTTTTCTGATCTGCTCAGAAGTCCTCACATCCAAGGTTGCCAAATATTGCATATTTTCAGGAAACTGATTATTTAGCAAAACAAATTTAACAAATTCATGGGACAAGCCCATTCGGTTACAGGTTATAGGAATACAATCTTAACCTAATAAACTTAACCTAAAAAACTTAAGCCTGTCACTATAACGTCTAAGTAAAAAATTTCTTTATTAATTGCTGCATGTCATAAAGTATAAAAAAAATTGTATGTTTGCCAGTGGAGGTTAGTTTGAGGTTAGCTCCAAGTGTTCAAATATATGAATCTTCAAATAGTTGAACACTTAATGCCTTACCCATCGCTCATTTTCGGGGATGCAACCAGGAAGGACTAACCTCTGCTGGTAAACCAGCGGCGGATCTCGGGACGCGTGAACCTCAGGGCAAAAGGTATTTATGGGCCCCTTCCCGTTGCATATTTTAAAACTAAGTTAAGGTATCGTGGGGCCTTTCCGAACCTTGGGCCCCAGGGCGGCGCACCGAACTGCCTGGTGGTATGTCCGTCACTGTGGTAAACATTACACCTTCAAATATTATTAAAACATTTACTTCATGCACTCTTTGTGCACTATTTTTACTAAACAATTTTGCTACCTTCTTATCTAGATGATCACTATCTTAAAAATAAATTTAATTTAATTTTGAGAAGTTCAAATTTAGGCTATTGTGAGTATTGTGACAAATAACAGTAACAAGGTTGATATTAGAGAGATTTTAAGCCCCTTGTTGCAGCATGTCGTTATTGTGAGCATGCGCAGTACTAAAATGTCATCACTTTGACTTTATTAACGATAACGGTTTCCGTTAATTACGAAGAAATAAGAAAGGTGTTATCGCAATCGTTGTGGTTATTTCATGGGCTGCAATGTCGCCAATGCGCATAGAAGTTGCTAACATTCTTGTGAGTTTGGCGGAATTTGATTGATTATTCGATGACTGATGTGAAAACGTATAGAAATTATATTTTTATTAGTTAACTTGGATATTTATAGGTTACTTTAAGAAACTTAAATATATAGTGTTTGCATTTTTAAACATTGTAGGGCATTATTATTTCTTGGAATAAATAATACTATAATAATAATACATCTAATTTGCTATGGAATTCTCAGTGCTCCTGCTAATCGATAAATATGTTCTTTTTTAAACCTAAAATAAAGTGTTGGCTCTTTGTCTTCAAAGTTATTCAAATCGAATTCTGCCTGAATCTGCATCATAGCATCCTCCTGCTGCAGAGGATTGTTTCAAAAATATTCAGGATAATACCTCTGATTAACTTGTGGTTGGCTCCAATAGGATCATGTCTTTGAATTATATTTTCTAGAGCTTCTTTCATTCTGTCCAACGAAACTGGATAGCTCGGAAATCTAAGATTTGGTTAGTCTGGATGGTGTTACTATATTCATACCAAGAACCAAGAATGTTAGAGTTGGGATTGTTGTATTCATACTATACAAATACACAAATGAAATGTCATCTGACATTTGTCACTGCCGTTATTTTGAAGAGGATTATTGACGTTGGTTTTAAGGGGTTTGAAATCTCTTTTATGAAAGGCGTCGTAATCGTTATCGGTAATAACGTTAACCATTACACTGCCCAAAAATGCTGTTATTTTTAGATGGCTTAAAAACTCTATTTACTCTGAGTCTTATTGATATTGAAGATTTCTGGTCACACTTTAAGGAAAAAAAATATTGGATTGATGAAGCCTCCACATGTCCAGAATTGAACCAAATTGCCATAGCACCTTGCACTACTACTTGACCAGGTGAGACGTCATTAAAATGACATATTACGGATAACTGACTCACTCTTCATGTTAAATATTACAAGGTATTCCACATTTCTGTTGGTCAGGATGAATCATGTATGATCATGAGGTTTAGTAAAGTTTTTTGTTACACAAGCTCAAATATTGAAACACCATGCATGGCCCTCCACTTGCTCTGTGCTCAAAAACTAACTCAAGGCATGTCCAAAATCCAGGCTGCCGGGAAGACCATAAAATATGACAAGTAGTGTAACACTCATTGTATTATATTTATGGATCGCTACATAAGCTTTTATACAAATAAGTGCCACATTCCAAATTTTTTTACGGTTAGGGTCAGAAAGAAATGTAGACATCTGGTTATACACAAATATCTCCTAGTTAATGTTTTCAACTGTTAATTAATTTTCAGGTTTGCACTGCCTTTATTTCTACTAGTGCTTTCGTGAAGTGCTGCAGCAATTTATGTGAAACGTGACAGTTTTTCAGCTTATCTCAGTTCAAATGTGATCCGTATAAGCCATACTTTTTTTTTTGCAAAATTGGAGATTACCTCGGAGATTCCTATTTATCACAAGACCACCAATGAGTATTACACTAACTTCAAATAAATGAATAAATATACCTCTATGGCATCAGGAAATGCTGGGAATCCTTCTGAAAGCTTTTCAATGCTCCACTCCTCTGGATCACTGTTATGAAGGTACCTCATCTGTTCTTTATCATGCCAAGTTAAAAAATTGGGAAACTTTTCTTTAAAATATTTTTGTTTTACAATTAGATACTTTTCTTTTTCCTTCCATGTTTGCATTTCTTCCAAATGTTCTCTATGAGACTTATGAACGCTCATGAAATCTGATTCAAGTTGATCAAAGTCTGTACATTCTATATCATCTGGCGATTCCTGTAGGGCTTTCTTTCGTTTGTAAATACCTGGATCCTTCTTAGACTTTTGTAACAAATTTATCGAGGAAGCACGTCGCGAATACAAACGTCTCAAAATAATCATTTTAACGGGAGACCATAATTTTTTTTTAAATTTCAATAGAACACAAAAGTGAAAATAGGGAAGTGTGAAGTGTGGTTATGTTATAATCTTCTACCTTGACTTTGACTTGACGGAAGAGGGTTGGCGCTGCTTCGACGCTATTTGCCAGTACGCTAGCGTCTTTGTTTATTAAAGACCATGCTAGCGTTCAAGGCAATTGAAGAACGACGTATAGGTGGCCCTGATTGAAGGCGCACTGTTAACAGGTTAAGTGCCACAATGTTAAAAAATTTACGTACCCAGTTGCCAACCTTTTTTTTTTATCAAATAGCCTTTTTATATGTCTCTTTGACTCCAAATTAATGTTTTACGCCCTCACACGCCTGTGATTTTTTGTAAAAAAAAAGTTTTTTTAAATGTGAGTCCAGGTTAGAGTTTCACAGCCACCAGCAAGACTTTTATTACGGGACGCCATTGTGAGGCCAATGTGGCGTCTCGATTGAATTGTGAATTCATATTTGCCACGCGAGTTGAAAGCGACGTTACCTACCGCTGAATTACCAGCAGTTACCAGTTTGCATTATACCGCGATACAAGCACGATGCAGTCGGTACGAGGCGGAACAGGCGAAGCTAAAAAAATATTGGCGAGAAATTTTTGTGAGTCCGGCTTGGACTCTCAGAAGCACAGGCCAAGTATGGTTACTAGACCATCTGGCCGTGCCAAAAACGCTCCCGTGTATTTTAAATGGATACGAGAAGCCGTCGTGGAGCTTCACAACATTTTATGACCGACTAGCATGTGAGTCCAGGTCGGTTCACGCGGCCCATAACGCATTTTTTTGTGTGACTCCGCGTTGGCCTCACCTCTGGCACTTAACTGTTAACTTCGCGCATGGCCGTCGCGCTCGCCACGGGGGCTCAGCCAACAAGGCTAATCCAAAATTAAGAAAAAAAAGTAAATTAATAAAAAACAAACATATCATAAGGTAAACAAAATATCTGTTGCGACCATAGGCATGTAACTAAAAGTTATATGTCTATGGTCGCGACCGACGGGAATCGAACCCGCAGCGCAAGAACGACAGGCAAACACTATGCCTACTACACCACCGAGGCGTTGAAGGAATTTCGCTAGAACTTAGACATGGATAGACGCCACTAAAACTCACCGGATCCTGGCCAATCGGGTGATGGGTCCGCCCACGCGACGTGACAGTTTAACTTTTAGAGGTTAGCGGTAAAAAAACAACGATGTTTACATTTTGTCAAGACGTGTAAGGGGTTTAATTTTAACGATTTCTCCCTGAATTTGCATTATTTATGAATATTTTTAGTCTAGTTACTTTCTAGAAACAATATAGTGTGTTCAAGTATTCTCCGAGAAATAGGACTCAAGGAAATACTATTACATCGAGAATAATTTAAGACTGTTTTGGTAAGTTCATTTCTAATGTATAGATTATAGATTTGTTTTCAGATTTAATACTATTAAAGTAATACTTCAAAATAATTTCAACTACTTAGGTACTTAAAAGTTTGTTCAAGTTAATTTATAGTATTAAGTCTACTAATAGTACTGTTTTTTTTTCTGATTTGCAGGTACAAAGTGGATATAATCTTATATTCTTTAGTGCTTGAAGCAAGACATAAAGATGGATATCTTGAAAAAATATGTCTTGGGCATACCTAGATCCATATAATATCAAACGAAGACGGTTCTGACAGAATTTTCACCCAGATTGTAATGTATTTAGACCATACAAACAGGGCACATAGGTACAATGGAGGAAATGAAAACAACTATCGAAGCTTATAATCGGTATGCTTGTGAGGAAAGCAGCTGTAGTCATTGGCATCTTACATTTAGTATCTATATATACTTGGAAAGGTAACTAACATTGTTATAATTTATACTTATACATAATCAGAAAATATTTTTGTTACACCTATGTGCTCTGACGAGTTTTGAAAGTTTTTGTATGTATTCTTATTAAGTAGAATGTATTTATTCTATTTTATACAGTATTAATTTATTTCAGGATATGCATTTACAGAGATAATATAACCCATAGAACCATCCACAGCCGCACAAATAAATTTTACAAGTGGGAAAAAAACATTTGAAATTCCTGTTTTTCACAGAGATGAGGAGCACACAAAATTGCAGAAACAATGAAAAGAACTGAGGTAAAACCGGTAGGATTTGGAGGTATTCAGAAGGTGAATATTATTATAATGTTTCTTATAATAAATTATTATGTGAGACAGAATGCAAAACATTATATTATAGAGTATGCAAGGTTTGTATTCATCGCTACAGGTGTGAGGGCTCACAGTATTCTGTAAAAACTATGATGTGTAAACACATACATTTGGTATGTTTGTATGAGCAATGGATAGGAAGCAATTTTGTTTTAGGTGATGTTGCTGAAATGCTTGCAGAAGAACAACTATCAAATATTAAAAATGACCATAACGAAGAAATTGAGAAGTTCATAAGGGAAAAAAGATGTGAAAGTCAATGTGCAGCACTAGTAGATAAAAGAATGAAGAGGGAAATTGAAATCGAATCAGTTTCAAACTTTTTGAGATCTCTGAATGATGAGACTTATGATAAGTATGTTGCATTGTCAACAAGTTAATAAGTTATTATATATTTTTTATAAAATGACATTTTATATTTATTTTAAGGTGCATGAAACAATTTGGTACAATAATGGAGCAAGTAAACAAAGCAACCACTAACAAAAGGAAAATTGAGAAGCAAGATTACTTTCCGCCACAGAAGAAAAACTGTAGATAGCTTTTAAAACACGTATGCAGTTTTAACATATTATTGTGTATAGATTCTAAATGGTAATACTGTAGAGATACTTATAATTAGTTACATTTATAGTTTTTAAGTAAATATTGTACTTTTCTTGTTTCAAAAAATATGTGAATTCAATATATCACTCGTAAGTTTCTTGCAGTTTCTTCTTACGAGCTGTAATAAAAACTGCGGATTTCTTAAACTAAATTGGCTTTTCAAAATATCTATTGTATTTTTTCCATAATGATTTACCTAGGTAGGTATATTTTATGCCACACCTGTGTGCCATGTAAAATATGCGTGATATTCTCTAGATTATCATTCCATTCATTAAAAAAATGATATGGGCAAATGCTTATTATAGTGCATAATAATTTGATGTCAAAATAATAAAGAAAATAATTAACCATATTTAATCACATTAGATGTTTTATTACATAATAATATGAAAAAATCAAGTATCAAGTCTTACAAAAAATAAATAGTTTCTTAACAATATTAAAGAAAGTACACCTATATAAAAATAATTTCTCTTCATGTAAGTTTGGGTTTTCTCAGATCTTGCAAAAGAGTGCTTCTTTCTGGAGGGACATTTTACTCCTCGTCTCTGTGAAAATCAGGAATTTCAAATGTTTTTTCCCACTTGTAAAATTTATTTGTGCTGCTATGGATGGTTCTATGGGTTATATCATCTCTGTAAGTGTATATCCTGAAATAAATTAATATTGTATACATACATTCTACTTAAGAATACATACAAAAATTAACTCGTCAAAGCACATAGGTGTAACAAAAATATTTTCCGATTATGTATAAGTATAAATTATAACAATATTAGTTACCTTTCCAAGTATATATAGATACTAAAATGTAAGATGTCAATGACTACAGCTGCTTTCTTCACAAGCAGACTGATTATAAGCTTCGATACTTATTTTCATTTCCTCCATTGTACCTATATGCCCTTTTTGTATGAGACTGTCTCTTTGTATGGTCTAAATACATTACAATCTGGGTGGAAATTCTGTCAGAACAGTCTTCGTTTGATATTATATGGATCTAGGTATGCCTAAGACATATTTTTTCAAGATATCCATCTTTATGTATCGCTTCAAGCACTAAAGAATATGAGATTATATCCACTTTGTACCTGCAAATCAGAAAAAAAACAGTACTATTAGTAGACTTATTACCTACTATAAATTAACTCAAACAAACTTTTAAGTAAGTAGTTGAAATTATTTTGAAATATTACTGTAATAGCATTAAATCTGAAAACAAATCTATAATCTATACATTGAAATGAACTTACCAAAACAGTCTTAAATTATTCTCGATGTAATAGTATTTCCTTGAGTCCTATTTCTCGGAGAATACTTAAACACACGAAATAAATATGTCTTTAGAAAGTAACTATCTAAAATTATTCATAAATAATTGCAAATTCAGGGAGAAATCGTTAAAATTACACAAATGTAAACAAAAACGTTTTTACCGCTAACCTCTAAAGTCAAAGTGTGACGTCGCGTGGGCGGATCCATTACCTGATAGGCCAGGATCCGGTGAGTTTTAGTGGCGTCTAGACATGGATAATTCCGATATTTCGGCCAATGTTCAAAACCATGATACAGTTATTCTTTGTATCATGGTTCAAAACATTGGGCAGGATCATCTGTGACTTTGGAACTCAATAGACGCTAATCATTAGCCGCTCCTGATTGGTGGGTTAACGTCACTTTAGAGTCCTGTCTTCTCTCAACGCATGGGGTGGCTTAAGCCACTGTACGCATGGCTACAGTGACTCTAAAGTCACTGTATGCATGGCCCTCCGCCAACAATACTGCCTATAATTACACCTTATACTTATTATTCTTGTTGCGCATGCACGGTTTCGCATCGAAAATTTCGCCTTATCCCTAGACGCTTGAAGAGTAGGGTGTAAGCAGAGACACCCCTGCCACACTCGCCTCTAGCGAGCGGCTGTTATAAACCATAATGGGCGTAACATGGTTTGTTTACTATTAGATGGTTTGTTAACTATTTTAGAACATCTAATATTTCACTCACGCATGGCCCTCCGCTCGGTACGGGGTCTCAAGAAAAGGAAACAAATCAAGTGTTAACCCGAGGTGTACTCAAAATTAATAAAAATAAAACTTTACAAATATAAGTAAAAAAAGCCTTACCACTGGCGGGAATCGAACCCGTGGCATCGTGTCAGAACTGCAGCAGTGCAGCATCGAACCACTGGGCCACTAGGGCCGTTACAGGTTACTCGCTGGACAGTCAAGACCTTAGATTAGGCTTTCCTTGTCTATATATTCAAACATGTGTATTTACCGTGGTTATAGGGTCAAGACCTTCAAACAAACCCTCCAATTAGTAAACAATTGAAGCCCCGCCCACCCAACTGTCATTATGGTCTGTAACCGCGGCTCGCTAGAGGCGAGTCCCTGAGCTGACGAGTGTCTCGCGAGAGGTTTACTTTGACTGCCGTCAAGGTCGAATGTTACAAAATTTGCATTTAATGCGGATACAGACATCAAATTCATTCAAAGAAGGGGGATTCTTTGTGAATGTATTCGCGGAAGCACCTGCAAGCTGCTGTATATATTACAATAAGTAATAATTTTACTTTTCGCATGGCCCTCCGCTCGCTACCGCTCGCTACGAGGGCTCAAAAAAAGGAAACTAACCAGGTGCCCAAGACATACCCAAAATCAAGAAAAAAACTGTGCTAACCAAAACTAACCCAAGACATACCCAAAATCAAGAAAAAACTGTTTAAAAAATAAAAAAAAAGCCACGGGATTTGAACACGAGCCGCCGCCGATAGCCACAGAATTGAGACCTGACCATCTAAACCTCTAGACCACGACGCTCTTGCTGCAAATTGATTGCATCGCGAAGACATCGAATGAAATCGCTCGAGTCAACGCCACCTACACTAGATGGCGATGGAGACGCTTTTACCACAGCTTACCAAACAATCAGCTAGCCGACTCTCCTGTCAAAGTGGAAATAAAAATCTGACGTGACCGACACCATTTCGGGTTAAAACACAGGGCCGGGATAAGGAGTATTCAATTTTAAATAGACAGGATTGGAGTTTTGATATTATATCTTATTTTTCTTTAGTTTTATCGTTGATTGGATGCAATCAACGGTAGTTAATTTTTATTTGAATATTTTTGTACCTACATTCTCGCTAAACCAAAAAAAATAGATATCAACTTTTTGTTTTAAATATAGGTATCTATACTTAGTTTTTCATTTATTAAATTATAAAAGAAGGGAAGAAAGGAAATATAAACCACTGAAATCATGGAAATATTGATTTATTTTACAAAAATAACTATTTAAGGTATAACATAGGTTTGTTATCAAATATGTATCTATATAAAACAAAATAACGGGCTCTCAAGAACAATAGGATGATCATTTTTGAGGATTCCTCGAATTCTCTAAAAATCGTAGGTACAGCATTGTCATTTAAACGACAAAACTGGCTGTTTGTATACATTTTTGGTTCGAAATGGATACTGTAAAGCCTGTAGTTCTGATAAAATATGTCACTGTCCATAATAAGTCTTCTCTTTGACTACTTATGAGCCCTGTCCTTGCCCTAAGACAACATTATTATAATATACCAAAGAAAAGTAGTAGAATTTTCTTTGATTATACATAAAAGTACACACCTATTGTATAAACGTAAAACAACTTGTAAGCGATTTAGAGGTACATGTATTTGAAGCTAATATTTAATATAATTTAAGGTTTAAAAAGCTATGGATATGAGTTTTAAATTATGTTAATTTTGTACATGGTGGCCCTTTTAAGAGGGACCTATACATTATTTCGAAAACTACGGAGGTTGCAAAAAAACTAAATACAAAAGTTGTTCCTAGTACAATGATCTTTATTTTTTGCTTGTTTTTTTGTATTTTTTTAATTGGGTGGGCAAACAAAGTTAATTTTTTTAATGAATCACCCTATATTTTATTAAATTTTTGGATTCTACTTAATATTCTCAGAATATTTGATGTAGAGATAGTACTTTCACAGCTATAAACAGTTGAAAATCGGTACTTTGGCTAAGTTTCACCATGGTAGCAAGAAGACCATTAGAGATGGAGTAAAATTAATTTCACATTCCGAGGTACCAGATTTGGTACCCATCGCCATGCCAGTTAGTACCGTCAGATAGCTCTTGAAAAGTTAAGATAGGAATGTGAAATTCAGTTTGCTCAATCTCGAATGGTATTCTTGATTCCAGGGTGAAAAGTAACCAAAGTACCGATTTTCAACTGTTTATAGCTGTGAAAGTACTAACTCTAGAGGTATAACATCATACATTAAATATGCTTAGAATTTTAAATAGAATCCAAAAATGTAATAAAATATAGGTTGCATGTTTCATTGAAGAAAATATAACTTTATTTGATCACCCTGTATATAAAACAGTGTCGATTAAAAAAGATAAAATAAAATTAAGATTATTTTACTGGAACAAGTTTTGTATTTAATTTTTTTTGGCAACCCCCGTCGTTTTCGAGATAAGCTATAGGCCCCTCTTAAACGAGCCACCCTGTACAATAATTGTTTTTCTACAGTCGTGCGCAAAATAACTAATTAGTAATTTGAAATGAAATCGCAAAATCGACGAACGCCGCGGCATCCTTATTTTATGCTCTAAAGCGAACATGGAAAAGAAAATTCTCACTTTTTCCGTCGAGTGTGCTGTGGATAGTGATGGCAACCAAAAGTATAAATAAATGACAGTCGTGCATTTGTTATAATGGATTATAAAATATGCGAAAAATGACAAGTCATTTGCAAATTTCAGAATAAGTAGAGAGAAAAAAAACACAAATAACTACTAAAACTTTGCTAAAACAATTAATTTGTTTAAGGTAATTTGTAACATAATCTTCATTTTAGGATAAACAATATCATAGTAAGAAGTATTACATTCAAAATTACTTACATTCCAGTAAAAACAGCTATGTTTACATTAATGAAATATATTTCTAGGCTACAAAAGTACATCATTTTTAAGATGCTTGTCAAAAAAACTTACCTAATGGCATCTTTGGGAAATCTAAAAAAATATTTATTTATGCAACAAGTGTGTAAAGTGAATCTTTTTTTATGAATGGGAATATTGTCGCATGAGCCGTAGGCGAATGCGACAATCCCATGAATAAAAAAAGGGTACTTTACACATGAGTAGCATACAAATTTTTTTCTACTATCGAGAAATATATGAAAAAATAAAAATAATGTTATATTACTTTACGCACTAGTGCGTAAAATTTATTATTTTAAGCACTGCCCTAAACGTCAAAAAATATGTCAGCTTTACTTTACGCACTAGTGCGTAAAATACCTTACTTTACGCACTGCACATTAAAAAGGCCTATTTTACGAATCTTAGAGAGTGCGTAAAGTGAGTATTTTACGCACGGTAGTAGAAAAAACTTATTTTCTTGTTAGATCCATAACTTTTCGCACTGCAGTTTTTAGCGGCACAAACGTGTCCACCTCGCGGTTTATCCATTTCTATTATATACAAGCATAGATATTATAAAATAAGTAGTTTGTTCAAGAACGTATGTACACTGTTAATTACTGTAACTAGAAAACATATATACCTAAACTGAAACTACGACACTGGCTAACACAAACAACTCATCTGACACGACCATGAGCGACGAACCAACACTGTCGAATTTGATAGATTTTAACCCAGAATTTCAGCCTGCGCGAGGAAATGCGCATATCGTTCAAATTTTAAGAGTTGGATAGCTGATTGTTTGGTAAGCTGTGCTTTTACCTTGACGGCAGCCATTCAGCCAAAGTAAAGCTCTCGCGAGACACTCATCTTACCTGGTGTGAGGTAGGGACGACCAAAAATTAAAAATAATCGATTGAATCGATTCGATTAATCTCCGAAGAATCGATTCGGTAAAATAATCGGGTAGTTTGAATCGATTCATTCGATTCGCGTGACAATCAAATGAATCTGAAAATAGAATTATTAGTTGTTCACAACAAACTTTTATGGAGAAAGATATAAAATCTACAATAAATTAAAGAAATACTGATACTCACTTTGTCTGTCTTTCTATTTATTTCTTTAGTTTATCCGCGTGTTTTCTTTTTAAATGATTTTGCAGGTTAGTCGTATTTCTTGACTTTTTTAGAACAATACTACAGTATCTACATCGAACTGATTTAGAATCATCACATATGAAATGGAAACACACTATTACTTTTCGGCGGCATCTTATTTTTTATTTTATAAGCTAAATAAGGGTGTTTAGCAAACAGTCAGATGAAAAATGTTAAAGTCATAAAGTCGAAGATCTGTTGGCTATGCAATGTACACTGTCACGGGCCGATTTGGCTATCGTATATCGAAGCGTAAATAACATTAGAACTCGTCGCCGTTCCTATAGTTTCAAGCGCAATTATATTTATTAGCGAAAAACCCTCGTAGATCCCGTCCGGCTTGCATATTCGTAAATAACAGACGTGTCGGACTAACGCGTCAGTTGCTTACAAGACTCCCTAGTGCGTTAGTTTTAGTAATATTTCACTTTTCGCATGGCCCTCCGCTCGCTACCGCTCGCTACGGGGGCTCAAGAAAAGAAACTCATTAGGTGCTAACCAAACGTAACCCAAGACATACCCAAAATCAAGAGAAAAACTAAGTCAAACTAACCCAAGACATACACAAAATCAAGAAAAAAAATGTTTAAAAACATAATCTTAAAAAAAAATAATGAAAAAAAGCAACGGGGTTTGAACCCGCGCCGTCCAGGTGAGACCCAACCAGTTAAACCTCTCGACCACGACAGCTCTTGCGGCAGATTGATTGAATTATGAAGCCATATTGTAATAATGCGTAATTTGGCATAGTAAATACCAGACGTACCGTCACCATACGTCTGATATTTACGAGCGCCCGAAACGCAGCCGAAACTTCGCGAGTGGATAACGCGTCGGGTATTTATAAATATGCACCCCGCTTTCATATCGTTCCGACGAGAGCTCTGGGCGAAGCAGTTAAATGTAAAATTTGCGTCGCTAGACGGATTGAATTTGGCGCGTAAGGACCCCGAGAGTAAAGTCGGTGGTTTCTAGTGTTTCCGGTTCCGAGAAGCTATGAAACCGTGAATCTAGCTATGTCGTTGAGAACCTTTGTCATCGCGGGCACCTGATAAGCGATAACTCTAGCACATACTGTTTTTGAATTGTGCGTCGAGTTGGGCATCACGCGCAGTTACTTAATTGCCATCGGAATAATTATTCCGATGGCAATTAAGGAATAATTAGGAAATTTTATTAGATTGAGTGATTTAATCCCAATGCTCTTTTGGCTACTCTGAGTAGTTTTTTTTTGGTAGATGCCGATACATCGAAATACCAGGTTTTCATTGTCTAAATCCCTTGGATGAATTATTAAGAGGAACATGTGACTTGTCAAGCCATGTATTCAGACTGTCAACATTTTCGAAGTGGGGAGTCTCGTAGGCCTGCTCCTTGAGTTTCCGATTTACTGGCGTCACTCTACGTCGACCTACCTTTTGAGTCAGCAGTTTTGGTACCGGTTGGAATCAATTTTGATTTTATCTTTTATGGAATTCTCCAACAGGGCTTTTTTATAGTTTCAGTCCATATCTGTGCCTTATCTTTTATTAAGTGTTGGTGTCTAAAACTGGCTTTCTGCGATTTGAATGCTGCTTTAGCGAGGTGTGTTGGTTTTTTTGCATTTTTTTTCTTTCTGTGAACGCCATCATTTTAACTTTGTATGACGCACTTGGGCGGATTTTTAATTCCCTTTTTAATCTCTTACAGAGACCTTCTCGTTTAACTGTAAGGCTATCTAGCGATAAGCATCCGGCTACCCCTTACACAGGTAAATTATTGCCTTTTTAAATTCTACCAAATGAAACACTTTGTATTCCATGCAAAATTTAGTCCGAAAGGACTTCTTATAAAAGCATAACAGAGCGCTTTCGGCCTAAGCCA
>MU188376.1:437-26547 GCA_016904865.1 Pissodes strobi
GAAAATTATAATAAGACACTTAGGAGTGAGAAAAAGTAGCATAGAGCATATAGAAAAATATAAGATACATTTAAAATGGAAACTATATATACTTAAAGTAGAAAATAGAGAACATAGATATTAGAATGGAAAATAGAGTACATATACATTGTAGAAAATAAAGCAAAGAGCAAAATATTAAAGGTAATTAGAGAAGAAAATAGAGTAAACAGAGATACATTAGAAAGATAGAACTAGAATTTGGAACGCAAGTGTTAGTGACAACTATCTAAGATACTACAAATAGATTATATAGAAGGTTGATATAGAGAAAAATTAAACTAGAAAAGTTTAGTATATACAGGTCATATATGGAGAATTATAAAGTTTAAATGGAGAAATGAAACTTTAGTAGAGTTATAATGAGAACGCAATTGTTTTCGATTAATACCGTACAGGGAAAGTCTTAGAAAAACATGTTAGCGTTTCAAATGAGGACCTAGGAAATGAAATTAGAAGCCACAGATGGGCATATATAAAGTTATAAGGAAAAGTAGACAGTATATGAGGATATAGTAAACTAAAATAATAATAGAAATAAAGGAAAATAAGTTAAAAGTAGCATAGCACATGAAGCCAGTGATAAGTATCATATAGAGAAAAATCACAACAAATTAAGACAGGAAAAATTAGAGAAAATACATCTGTATCGATCGATAAAATACATAGAGATAGACACAATACGTAGAGGTATATAAAATATGTACATAAAGTTAAAAATAAGCCATCATAGCTAAGAATAATAAAACATAGATAATATAAAGAAATAAAATAAGGGCCCTTAAAGTATAGAAACATAGAAATAACAGAATAAATGGCATATACATGGATAGAAGAAAACTTAGATTAAGTAAATATATATATAAAGGAATATGCCAACATAAAGATATAAGACAAAACCATTCAAAATCGGTGCCTACTAAGCAGCGTATGCTACAACAAAATTCAATCATTATCCTTCTTAGAAAATGTGCATACTCTGAGAGGGATAATAATAATTAAAAATAACAAAAGCCAAATCATATCAGCATTAAAGTTAATTGACAATGCAAATAAATTCACTTATTTCTTAAATACCCGTTGTAATTAATATTGTTCTAAAACAACAACGACATCGGGATCAAGAAATTCGATGTTATATAATCATAAACAGTCAAAAATCAACCAGGCCATCGTACTAATTAATGTTTTGTTTTCAATAGCACGTGGACGAGCAAGGTCAGTCACAACAATGCAACAGACCTGTGAAATTCAAACAAGGACGCGGCGATGCGGCGACACGACCGAAAGCTGGAAAAACAACGATGAAAAAACGTTGATGAGTTAATTATGAGTTAAAGTATATCAAACATATTTTTAAACATAGCTGTAAGATAAACTTATAATGATTCAATATTTCGGTAACAATTATTATTATTATTTTAAAAGCATAATTGCAAATATTTAGGATAACAATAATATAAATTTGTTTAGAGATATAAATCAGGCCAGGAAAAATGCAAGCATTAATTATTCCACAATTATTTTAATAGCATAACAATAATCCATGTGTACCAACTAAGATATAAAACAATATTTCTCAAAATTTGTAATTCCGAGAATTAACCATATAATTATCTGATATAAACTATAGGATGCAATCTTAATTTTTGAATCATAAGATAGAATTTTTAGAGGATTAAAATTAGTATATTTTTAAAGTCACTAATTAAAGATTTAAGGATAATATATGGGGAATTCTTAATAAGCGACATTATAAGCATTAGGTTAGGAGGTACGTGTCAATATTGTTTACTAATATTCTGTTTATATTTTTTGCATGTACTTGGAGCGCTATTCAATGTCGACCTACAGTTCAGCCCTTATACGGACGACACCCAGGGAATGGTACCAGGTGGACCACAAGTAAAACGAATTGACAAACTGATGCAACCAGCCAGAAAGTCCTGGATCGAGCAGGGACCTGTACCAACTGATTGTGACAGTGAAAAAGTGTTAATATAAGGTTGAGTGCAAAATGTAAAAAATATATATATGTAGTAAGGGAATAGCATATCTGCTAATAAACTCTGGGGACCGTCGTTTTCTACTGCAACGAAGTCAGTTCTATAGGCGACAAGTGGTAGGAAGCGACATATGTGACAATATTTATAAAACTTGTCAAACCTTTAGAACAGGGATAGTGTCATAGACTTTTGTGGGGTCAACGAAAAGCTTTTGTCGCAACTCTTTTTTCATTTAGTGGTTCATTTGGTATATATCCTTGTTCCATCGTACTTCTAAAAAAATATACACTAATTTGCTTGTGACTTAAATACATCTATAGTTGGCACAGTTAGCTCCTCTTTATTTTATTGTAGATGGGTGCAGTGTTTATGTGTCTTACGCTTTTCTGCTTTTCGTGGAGTCTATTATTACTTTCTCTATCGTATTTTCGACATTATCGTAAACTACTTAAATGTATAGTCTACTAAATAATTTTAGTTAAATCTGTCAAGTAGTAAAAGTGAATTGAGCTCTGAGTGAATCCCTTAAATTAAACGGCTAATACTAGACATAAATAGAACAAAACTGTAATATACACAGTGGCCAAACCTCAGAATCAATTTAAGTATACTCCAACGAAATGGCATGCGCATTATAATTATAGTCCCGAGAGTACATTCATTAAGTTTTTGTCGATAATTATTTTTTACCTGGTCTGCAGTTTTACTAGCCTATGATCCTACCTAAAGCATTTTTTGATTTTTACAATTCTTTTCCCACGTTTAGTATTTATTCCGATTTATCATGTTTTTGTATTTACTTTGTTCCTGTCTTTTTGTTCAATCATTTACTATTTCCCTGTGGTTTGTTAAATTTCTGATTTGATTTGTTCACCGATTAAAATTGACATGATAAGAGGTTCAAAATAATGTTCTCTTGACACGTCTTTATAAATTTGGTAAATGCTTAAAACCGTTTATCAAATCGATTCGAGGCTTCAAGGAACCTTACTTTATGAAGGCACTTTACAAACTAAAGTGTAATTTTAATATGAAGTGGAGAAAAGTCGTTTAAACACCATCGTAGTAAATAATTCGTCGAAATACGCTACGTTTAATGAAAACAACACTCAGATTATCTAAAACGACTTTATTTTCCAACCGACTAAATCTTTATTTAAGAAGTTAAATCAAAGCGGTGAGATTTCAAAGCAGTATGTAAATGACTCGTGGAAGACGTAACCCGAGATAATGTACTCCTTAAATTGAAACCTCGACAGTCCAGATTTGGGAATAGACCTTTGGGATTTGCATTTTGTATTTACATAATTCACCCTGACTATGGAAACAAACTTGCAGAAAACAGAGTTTGCTTCATCATTTTGGGCACCCTTACTTATGTCAAATTAATTACGGGTTGTTATGCGTATTTTTTGGAGGTTTTACTAAAATTTTATTTACGAGAATAATTGCTTACTCTTGTTAGAAATATGCAAAATGTTGCATAAAATATATTTAGGAAATTAGTTTCCTTCTGTTGATGATACAACGAATTCAAGTTTAGATTTTGAAATGTAAAGCGTGGTGAAATAATTGGGTATGATCTCTGCAAACTTTCTGTTGACTATACTTCTCAAAATATCCCTATCAAACTATATTTCAGATATTCATCAATGTGCAAACTACCAGAGGTAGAACTCTTCAAAGAACATGCGTATTAAAATCTGTTCATCTTTACCTAACACGGAAGTATAGCTTGTATTTATCTTTGTAGATCTTCAAACATAGGCTGATAACTTAAAAATTAGGCCACATCGAGCTGAAATGAATAATTATTAAGTTAAAGAATGGTCTTTCGATTGATGGAATAGCTCATATGCTTATTTCCATATGAGCTTTAGAACACAAAGCTTCTGCCCTAAAATGGATCATAACCCAAAGAAGTTTGAGAGCCATTGGTCTAGCAGGTTTGCGCATTAGTAGACTAATTTTAAAAGCTATGGTGCGACCCATTTTACTTGATAAAGGAATAGCTTTTAGTATAGATGGCAAAGCTTTTATTTATTCCAAGAAGATGTCAAAAATAGGCTGCTAATTGAAAACTCGGAATTATGTTTCGTTGTAATCGTTAAACTTACGTTAAACCCTATAAAAATCTTAAAATTCACTTTAACTCAAATTGGCATGATTATAACTTGAGAAATTCATAAAATATTTGTTGTAAATGGAACTGACTTTGGCTAAAATAATGTAGACCCGAAAACGAATCTTTGTTATTCAAGGAATTTATTTTTCAAAATATATTAAGCAGATTTTGGTAAAGAATTTTCAAATTGTTAGGCCGGTGTCGAGTAACTATTGGTATATATTTATGAAATAATTTATTGATTTTATACGCACGACTCAGAGAAATTTTAACTCTTCATTTATGATCGTTTGTTTTTTACTATGCATCAACATTAATCCCATAAAACTTTATTTAACGAATTCCAACTATTTAATATTAACAAATTAAGTGGGACATCGTATGGATGTTGAATTGTTACCTTCTGGGCGTCGCGTCGTCGCTTGACGATGATCTCTAGTTGCTAGAACGATAGTGTCGCTGAAATAGGCTTTCCACGACACGCGCAAAACAAGAAATGCCATGGCAAGATGACAATTCGTTTCCGAAATGCCATAGCCATAGAAAGAAATTAATAAAATTGAAAGCGATATTAAGGAAAATCAATTAAGAACCGATATAATACAGCATTTTATGATGGTAGATGTCCGCAATTATTGTGAGTATGAGTGACAATTATAAGATAAAATTACATATCGAGAGCTTGATGTGGCTCCAAAAAACCTCCGTTTTTTGGAGCCGTCTGCAATCCGTCGAGTTCAGTATTCTCTGTAGGCTGTTACATGCCATTTTAGCATGAGAACCATGTAACGGATAGAAGTCAAATAAAGTCAGTTAAGCCACCCTTAATCTTGCATGATTGTCGAACGACCAGTGCCTTTATCGAGCTGTTAGAGGAATAAACTGAAACAAGCTAGTTATATACGTAATTTCAGTCACTAGATCGTATCGTATTCTACATAGCTATCAAGAAAACATTTAAGTATATAGCAGTGCACTTCAATTAAATCATTTACCTTGCGAATAATTTTCTTTTCGGCGGTAATATACCTTAAAAGAATTGTTGGTTGCCTACGGACGAGTGTAATATAATGCACTTCGGAACGTTTAATGAAAAGGGTTATTCTTGGAACGTTGCCAGAATTGGCAAAGCGGTTGCCCTGTGATTTTGACGTGGTTACGATTCAAGCCAACAAGAAAATACATAATTAATTGATATGCTGCCCTTGTTTTAAGATTAAACGACTGTTTTTCGCTTTCGCTTTAAAAACACGCAGTCAGGATATATTATTAAATGCGTCTGTTCCCTAACTTGGCAACGTCGCTCGAATTTGGTCGCAAATGTTCCAGCAAGAAAAACCGGCTGGAGCTAAAGGTACATTTAGGTTCGATTGATATTTTTGCGTTGAATAGCTTTGATGTCAGGAGTTTTAAATGGCCGCAGTTCGTAATGATTTGGTTGTTGGTTGTTTGGTCATTGTCAATGATGAATTTATCGTTGGATTTCTTTGTCCTACCAGCAATGCATAATATCATACAGCCTTAGGTACGTTTCATTGCATATTGCAGATGTTAGTAAATTTGGTGACAACCGGCTGTAGTATTTTGCGTATGATTACAGGACAGTGTGGAACGGGCCTGTGGTTCGAGTTTTTTCTACCTTTTTAACATCGAATTTCACGATCTAGTTAGTCGCTTTTGGCTTGATTTCGTTCTTTTTCTTCGGCGAACCTTCTTAGGAGGTAGTGCGTATCTCTGATAAAAAGTTCAAGAATTTTTAATTCACCCTGAAGGGGATTATACTTATTTCGGGCGATACAAAGTGGCATAGTTACTAGGTTGCTGTAGGGAATTACTTGACTGGATTGAATGGATTCTTGCCTGAGAGTCAAGATATTTGGTTGTAACTTGCCACGTGCAGTGTATTCTGGAACAAAGTACGCCGTTTTCTTCCTCGAGGAATGCCTGTAGAAGAGAGCGTTGTTGCTTCAATTTCGTCATTACCATCGAAAAACCCTACTTAGGATTTTTTTTCTAGGAGCTATTATTTTTGGCTGGAGCTATTTTGGCCTGGAGTTACTTGTATATGGAACAAGTTAATGCTATTTGGAGCTATTGTTGTTTGGAGCGAGCTTTGCTTGGAGAGAGTTTAAGTAGCTAACCAAGTAGCTACCAGTCAATACAGTTGGTTGTGTTTCGTTGGTACCGACTGTAGCCATAGAGGTATGGGCATTACCTCAAATACCACTGAGAGCTTTATGAGTCCCAAGGTGCATAGCTGTAGTCCGCGTGCAGAAGGCCGTAGGTGATATCGGCGAAGACTAGTAAAGATAAGTTTAGGTTATAATTGTGATCTTCCTACCTGATGTTATTGGCAGGTTATTGATATTTTCAGCGTGTTTTTACTTCTTTCTGCGAGATATTGATATGATTATTTTTGGAACTGGTTAGGTGTAAGCAAAGCTTACCAATGCGTATATAAATAACTGCAATATTTACTAGTGTGATGCAATTAATGCCCATTTTATGCTATATTTCATCATTCTTACAATTTAATTTATATTGTGGTAAATGATAAACATTGTCGTTCTGACTGACTAAATATCTGATTATAGTAATTTTACATAGCGGTATCTCATAAACTGAATCTTAAGGTTTATTCATGTACAACTGCGACACGTATACCATGGTACACGCGCACCGGAGTTAGTAGTTATAAGTATTATTCTGATAACTTTTAATTATTAGTTGATGTGACGATAGATACCCTATGCATATTGCGTTTATTTTTAATTAGTTGGAATTGTTTTTTTGATCTTCCGTAATCATTTATTACGTCATACTGTTACATCTGATATGATCTGGTTCAATATTCGTGAGCATATATCAAGTTATTAATTGTTTCCAATTGAGCTCTTTACTTGCTTTCATATTTATATCATTTTGTCCATTGAAAGAAATATGACAACACGTTATGGTCTAACCTAACGAACGCCAATAAACTTAAACCTGCACGAACGTGACCGTCTTTTATTTGCTCTGAAATACCTCAACCAAACCAGTGTAGTTGATAGTAGTTGATTTTAAAACGCCCTTGCGTAGCGAATAATCGTCGATTTGGGTCGCCCTTATGGATTCTTAAGACCGATGATCTTCCTGTTTGGGTCTGCGGATTTGGATATTTCAAACTGGTGGCGCCCTGGTCAAGAGTAAGTAATTGGCTCACTCCCACGCCAACGTGCAAGTCGGAGTACACATGTTGCGCTGGCCGCATCCTTAAGGGTAGGTATCATCTTATTCATTATATCTTGCACACACATTTAAAAGGGTTTTACGCGCAACAAGCCAGCGCTGCCAAAGAAAAATTACAAATTGTATCAGGTTTTAACTGAAATTGTACAAGATTCAGCTTTTTCGTACAGAGTTTATATTATACGTTTTTTATATATATATTTTGATATTTTTTCAAATTTACCGTCATTACCGTATAGTTGGCTCTAACTTTTTCTTTGACCAGAAAACCAGAAGTTGCAATTGCAAAGCGAAACATATTTCAACCCAGCCGGGCATATACAAACAGCGGAATAAAAACGGAAGCGCCATCTGTGAAAGTATGTCATAACCCGGCAACTACTAGCTTTATGATTTATACTTCTGCGTGGATCGTATGAATTTTAGACGAAGAAAGCTGTTCGAGAAGCGATAGATAAGGTTCGCCCTTACCCTCACCTGTGTATGAAATAGTATATTACATAACGAGAATGGCAAGTAGCTTCGGCAAAACCCATCAAATATTTTAATGGTAATTTTCCAGAAAACAAACATGGCTGGTGGCGTCTAAAATGAATTATTCTTTGGCTGATAGCCCCAGCCGCAAGAATACAATGTTTTCAATTGTGTAGACTCAAAGGATGCCATTGTTTTTAATGTTTTTGTTACTCCTGGCTTGCGAACCACAGTCACCTGTTCTACACCCATTTCATAGCGAATTTCATCCAACAGGAAAGCGAGGGCATTTAAGACAAGTAACACGGTTTTGTGGCATCATTTGGTGTGAATGTACCTTCAATGTAAATATAACTTTCTGATATATCCAAAATTAGGTTTTGAAAGTGTACAGGTATGCGAATTTCATCGGAATTTCTAAATGTCGGTGATCCATATGATTTGTAGGTATGCTCTTGAAAACTTACTATTGAGTTATCAAGAACAGGTTCGCGGAAAGCTTCAATCTTTTTTACTTGAAGACAACATCATACCCTCAATATTAGACCCAAGGATTTCAGGAACTTCTGGTCATGTCTTCTAATATTATATCTAGTCGATTTGACATCTGAGCTAAGAGTGATTCGTCGTGTGGACGATGTATTTTACTTTTATTTAGAATCTTCATAGAATTTGGTGCAATTGGATTCCAACAAAAATCCATTTTGAAAAAACTATTTATGGAATTTTCCTCAATTCTAGTTTATTACAAACTAGAAAGATTACTGCACGAGGACTGTAATCGCACGAGTTTGTAATAAGCATATTACCATTCAAGTAGTTCTACGACTATTTTTAAAGTGCCGGGTGGTGTGATATTATTTATGTTTTAGTATTTTTTTCTTGATCTCGACGATGAAATATTTAGCAGATACCACAATAAGTAAAATGTATCAGAATTTTCAAAAATGTACAGATGTATAGATTGTGTCAGATTGTACCAGATCTGTACAAGTGTACCAACTCTGGCAACGCTGTCTGTAGGCCTATGCTACTTCTAGATATCAGCAACTCCTCAAACTTCACGTTGACCCGGCATTCCCCACCATCTGTAATAAGCCATCGTGTAGGATGTTCCACAGGGTAGGGGCCAAATCTCAGTTGGTATGGGCCCCTCATGATCAGACTGCCTCCATCCTCATCATTTACCAGCAGGATATATGTCTATTGGACATGTAAAACATGATATCGATACGGGCTTCGTCTATTGTTCGATGCATCGTAGTGCATCTAGTATCATCTGTCAAGATTCACAATTAAAGGTGTTCCTGACATGTAGGTTGACAACGACATATAAGCTTCGATGAGCTGGTGAAAAGTCTTCAGCTTCCCTCGCAGTTCGTCCCTTTTTCAAAAATTTGAATTGTCTTTCGGATAGCCTACCGATACGTTCCATCTCGCTGTTAAGTTGCGAATATAATTTACTCTCCATGTCCAAGAGGTAAATTGGTCTGTACGAGGAGAGATTTTGAGAGGGTTTGCCTCACTTCTTGAGAAGAAGAGTCTTTCTACTATCCAGATCATTAGTTAGTTTTCTGTCACAATTTTTATTATTTCCGGAGGAATTCTTGCGTAAAATTAGAAAAACTAAATCTACTGTTACAGCTAAAGATCCCAGCATGATGCTTAGGGAATAAATGGATTGCCCTCTTCCTTAGTCCATCATCCCATATATCACGGTCGACTTTACCAAATAGTGCTTTGAGCCGTTATTTGAGTTTCTTTTTCGGTTCTTTATAGATTTTCAATTAAGCTCCATTTCTGGTGGTTTTTGCCTTGCCGCTCTGGTATAGTATCTTCTCAATCTGTGGATTCTCCTTGGAGATTGGCAATATCTGCATTCCACCAGTACACTGATGTCTTCTGGCATCAGCTTTTCTTCTTGGGATAACTATTATAAAACACGGGCACGTGCTCGACGAGACTTTGTATTTTATGGATTTTCTAGGGGATCAAGTTCGTTCAGCCCTTGACCGAGTTTGTTCCTATTTAGTGTTTTTACTTGCCAGCCGCTGGTTCCAAGTGCTAAGCTACCTAGTGTGTAACTGTCCAGAGTTGCCCTTGGTACCTGTGACTTAATTTACCGGCAATATTTGATGTTTTGTTATCCAGTATATAAACTATTCGGAATTAACTATCGTTTTTTGTATGGTAATTAGTAATTACTCTCAGGTGTTTAGTAACCCCATATTTACTAATCGGTTTTTAACTATTCGGCGATTAACTATTTAACTATGCGATCTATAAACGATCTAGTATTAGCTGGTGTACAAACCATCCGGTAATATCAAACCCATCATACACTATGTGAACCGTTGGGGCGATAGGACGAGCCCGAACGAATTATTAGGATTGCTAAATCTGAACGTTGCAGAAGGACTAGTGTTAAAAGCCCTCAGACAGCGTTGTCAGACTTTCTCGAATATATTTAGGATTCGTGATTAGCACTGTTTTGGATGGCTCTTGGTTCATTTGTATATTTCCGATATAATTTATTTTAGAAATATGTCAATTTGAGGTTAATCTAAATATTTCTTGGAGAAGTTAGTTTGTCGGGATAAAAGGCAGCCGATCTTTCGTGTGACAATTTGGAAAGCTATATTTAACGATTGGGCATGTTCACATATTCCAGAAATGTGCTTTTACGTTATTTCGAAGTGGCGATGGCGAACAAATAAGGGAAAACAATTAGCAGCGCCGCACGTGGGGTAATTACTCACGCTATTGGTGTATCCGATAGAGAGTAGAAAATAAATGTTTAAATATTTCCGGACGAGCGAAAACGAATGAAGATTATCTAAATTTGAGCTAAAACCGCCTGAATAATATATTAAAAAGATCGGCCTTGCTTGTCTTAAAATGTTTATAATTTTATTGACTTGACTGTGTGCTTTAACATAGTTGATCCCACTGACCCTTCAAAATATATCAGCGAAAAACACGTAAGCCGTACTGAATATAACGCAATCGACAATAAAACAGACAATAAATATTTTATTCCTAAAATTTTATTGGGATCAGAAGCATTATATTACGCTTCCGCGCGACGCGCACACTCATAATTTCAGCCGGAATTGTTTGTGAAAAATGAAAATAAATTTGTATATTGGATTCGGTAATAATCAAGTAGCGCGAAGAGAGGAAAATAATATGATTTCAACATTATTGCATCTTCTTACCATTCAACCTGAAGGGATCTCGTCATAAACATTTCATTTTACTCGAATATTACGAAAATTGAAATTAAAGCTGTTTACTCAATTTAACAGTGTATAGAAAATACACTAGAAAAGAAGACGAGTTGGATATTTTAAATTATGATGATTGCAATAATTACTTTGTACAAAATTCCATGTTGCAACTTCACTTCATTTTTGCCACTAATTTTCGTAACACGTTTTACGACGTAGCCTCATGCGATACGTAATCCTTCATAGTAAGGGCATGTAAAAGCTTTCGAAATGGCACATGCAAAATATCCAACGCAACACCACGTAAATTGACATAGTTACGCCGGGTCACTGTCGGGGAGCGCTTCGAGTTACATGAAATATTATTCATTTTTGAAGTGGGAAATTTGATAAATAAATTCGGATTAAAATGCAGGCGAAATACGACCGTAGAATGAAATTAGATATTATTTATTCCGAGTTGTAATAGGACTTGTGTATAATGGGGTTTTGAATAAATTATTTATTTATCTTAACACGTCGCCCGCAATTACTCATCTGTTCAAGTGTTGTCATGTTTCTTTCAATAAACAAAATGAAATAAATATAAAAAAAATTGTAAAAAAGCTTAATTTAGTATTTATTTAACCAGAAAAGATTTACAGTAAGTTATACAAAGAAACTGTAAAACCCTGCAGAGATAAACACAGTTGTCTATACGCAGGTCCAGTTGCAAGAAAAGGAACATAACAAAATTATCACAATAAAAAATCTTACACACTAACTAAAATTAAAGTTTTCTTGATAGAGCTGCCAAGAAAATTTCTTATTCTATTATATTAGATATGATTGTACATTAGTAACAGTAAATAAACTTTAGAACCCAATTAGATTTTATCCAATTTTTCAACATATTTACATGTGATCTTTTATCTACATACAATACTTTGTATTCATTTGGCAAATTATTGAAACTCTTAATTGCCTTTTTGTACGAATTTTTATCACTTACTTACACTTTTCTTATTTTTTGGAACAATCAGGTTTTTACTTCGAGTAATACTAGCAGAGGTGAGATATGTATTTTCCAAAGAACTATAGTGGTATTTCAATGCTTCAAATGTATATAATTATTCTAAATTCATAGGATTGTCGTTTACAACAAGGTTACTTTTATTGAATATTTTTAGTAATTTATTTTGTAAGTTTTGCAATAGATTTATGGTATTTTTATAAGCTCCACCCATGCTACTATTCCATAACTTATAACGCTATGAAAAAAAGCATAATATATCATTCTTAGTGTTTCTGTTAACATTATTTTGGCAATTTTATAGAAAACAAAGACTAGGTATTTCGTTTTTTGTATGATATACTGAATATGCTTGTCCCACTTTAAGTTATGATTATAAACTAGACCTAAATATTTACACTTTTCTACTCTATTTATAAGATTATCTTTAATTTTAATGTTTATCTCTGATGGAACACTATCATTATAGTTGCCAAAAGTCATACAGACAGTCTTTTTTACATTTAGAGATAATTTGTTTAATACCAACCACTCATCAACAATTTTTAAATAAACATTCATTTTTGCTTCAACTTCACTCCAAGTATAACCAGTAGCAATTATTGCAGTATCATCTTCATACGATAATATTGATTCAATGGGGATCTCCTCCAAGATATGATTGATATATAGAATGAACAGTAAAGGTCCCAATAATTTGAATCTTGTGGAACACCAGTTTTTAAAATCATATAACCACTATAATTTTCATTTATTTTAACGATTTGTGATCTATTACTAAGATAGCTTAAAAGCATATCTAGAGCCATTCCTCTTATTCCAGAACAGTAAAGTTTGTCTAACAATATTTTATGGTCAACAGTATCCAATGCTTTGGCCAAGTCCAGAAATGTTATCAGTATGGGTTTACTAGCATTTAGTTTATTGTAAAGTAAATTTGTGATATGTTTTAAAGCATTTTTTGTACCTATTTTTTTCATAAAACCAAATTGATGATCGAATATTATATTATGAATTTTTCTGAAATCAACAATTCTATTGTAAATTATTCTTTCAAAAAAATTTGCTATGTTTGATATTAGTGAAATTGGTCTATAATTTGATATATTGTGTTTATCTCCTGGCTTATGAATAGGTACAATTTCTGCCTTCTTCAATGCTTCTGGCCAGATAGCTATTTCAATACCAGAATTGAATAAATATGCTAGAGCTTCAGAAATGTAATTTAATAATACCTTCAAAGTTTTACTATTAATTTTATCTACTCCACCATTTTTAAGTTTCAAATTGTTAATTATACTCACAACCTCTTGCACGCTAGTTGGTTTTAAGAAAATAGTATTATAGTTCATTTCTGGTAACCTTGGTTTAGCATTTGATTGTTGTAAATTTTTTTCACTCAATTTTTGACCTATTTCACAGGAATATTTATTCATATTGCTAGCAATTGGCACTTTTTCACCCTCTACATTAATATAATTAATAGTATCATTTGTGTTCTTTTTTTTTCGGTAATAATTCCCCAGAGTTTTTTGGGATTTTTCGAATTACTTTCAATTTGTTTTTTTTTTCATATTTAATCTTAGCTTCCAAAATTTCCTTGTCTAGCATTTTGGTATATTGTTTGTATTGCTTTTTTAGTTCTTCATTTGTACAACTCTTTTGCCATAAGTGATGTAAAAATTCTTTAGTACGACATGATTTTATAATAGTATCTGTTATCCAGCTTTCCTTTGTTGTTTTTGATCATTTTTATTTACAACTGTAGCAGAATCAATACAAGTTTTTATTTTATTTATTAATTTATCTGGTATTATGTTAGGATCTTGTATTAATATTGTTTCTCTCCAGTCTATTGTTCTTGCTATTTTATTTAATTTATTATAATTTATTCTAGTATTTGGTAATTTTCTTTCAGTTTTCAACTTATTTATTGCAACAAAAATTGGATAGTGATCAGTTAAGGAATATTTTAATTTATATGTGACTGTGTTAATATTTTTAGTTTTAATGTAGATATTATCAATACAAGATCCTTTATTGGTTTGATTTGATGGTCTAGTGATACCGACTATACCAGGAGGATAACCTTTCTCTAAGCAATTACAAGGAAACTCTTGGCTTATGTTATCAGTTTCTAAAATATCAACATTAAAGTCACCTACGACTAGGTGATTTTTTATGTTTTTCTTTATATACAAATAATTATTCATATCAAGAATAAATTTGGTGTTAGGAATGTTATGAGATCTGTATACAGAGGAAATTACTAATTTATTATTATCATTTTTAATATAATACAAGTATTCAAATTTTTTAACCTGCTAGTTGTAACAGTTACAGTTTGTTCCGTAGTACCATCATTTTGATTGAATTTACTATCATTATAATAAGATTTGTAACCTTCAATACTATGAATTTTATAATTAACTTGAATAAATGTTTCAGTACATATGATAATAATAGGTCTTTTTACTAAACTTCTTATCAGTAATTTTAGGTTATCAAAATTTGCAAACATACTTCTTATATTTACGTGCATAATGAGATCATTTTTGTTAGTAATAGTTTTGTTAAGATTATTTATAGTATTAAAATTTTTTTCTTTATGAATTGAGTCTTTTTGTATATCACTTAAAAAATCAAAGTTCATGAACTAATATTTACAAAATTTAAAACTATATTACCAAACTAACCGAATTTTTTATTCGTGTTCCTTTATTCCTTTGTTGTTGTTGAATTTGCTATTGTTGTTGTCGTTGAGTTTGCTGCTAACTCTGTGTTGGTGCTTCTTGAGAATGCACTTGTTTTCTACTTTTGTCTTTATTCTGCAAATATTTTTGCATATCCCATGTCGGTAAACTGGTTTGATTGGATAATCAACAGTATCAAAATATCTCTCAATTTTGTTCTTCAGTATCACACATGATGTCGCATCAGATGCCATATGATTTACATCATAGTTTGTTTTATACTTTGCATTACTTCACTTACTTTATGTTTTCCACTACATTTAAGACAAGCAGCTTCATTCCTGCAGCTTTTGCTATGACCAAATCTGTAACATGAATCGCACGGTCTTATGTTTATCAAGTCAAACACTTTGCAATTTTGATCACCTACAAATACGTTGCCTTTATTTTCTCTGATGTGCTTATATATTTCAGATGGTACTTCCATGAAAACAGTACTGAGTTTTGTTGTGCTGTTTTTGTACATATGTAACACACCTTACCTTGAGTTGTGAATTTTTTGAAATTTCTACTTTTTATATCGCATTCTATAGTGGCTTCGTCCATATTAGTATAGTTATCAATTCCAATAATTTTAATCTTGGGATTAGCCAGCTTTTCTATTTCAATTTCACAAAAGGTATTTAGTAACTGTTTAAGTAAGTTTTCTGTGGCTGTTACTCTTTCCTTGTCCATGCATCTAATAATGACATCTTCATTTTTCTTCTCTTGTATTTGTTTAGCCTGAATTGTTTTTTCTTTTATGATACACTCTGCAATACTTTTCCTGACATTTATTTCATCGTTGTTTTTGTCAACTTTTTTAACAATAATTTTGGGAACTCGTGTTGGTATTGGCTTAAAATTATTGATTACAGTTTCAGTATATACTTTCCTACAGGTTTTTTTATTCCTTTCGAGTAATTCCTTTAACAGTTCATTTTTTTCTTGCAATTCCTTGAGCAGTTGCAGTATATATTCAGTTTTTAAGAATTCAAAATCACCTTCACTGCCAAGTATAGTTGAATTTAGTAGATCTTCAGTTTTATCAGTTACTTAATGAAAACAAATAATAACCTGATATATGCTCACAATTAGAAAACTAGACCATATCGGAAGTAACAATATAACATAACAAATGATGACGAAAGATCCCAAAACCAATTTCATCAAATGAATGATAAACACAATATGCATAAGGTATCTATCGTCACATCATACTAGTCATTAAGAGTTATCGATATAATACCTATTGCTACTAAACCTTGTGAGCGTCTACCATTGTATAAGTGTCAGCTGCTGTACATAAATAAACCTTTACGAATCAGTGTATGAAATACCATTACGTAAAATTATTATAACCAGTCAGAACGACAATATTTATCATTTACCACGATATATATTAAACTGAAAGAATAAGGAAATATAATACGAAAAAAAAAATACCATGAGCATTAATAGTATCCACCAGAGAGTATTCCTCTTTAAATTAGCGTTGGTAAACTATGCTTACACCTAAACAGTTCCAAAAATATTTATATCAATACAACGCAGAAATAAATAAAACACGCAATCTAATACAACGCTGAAAATACTAAAAATACGCAAATAACATTATGTGGAAGATCACAAGCGTTCTGTGACCATAGTACCACACCCAACCCAACTTAAACTATACTTATCTGGTCACTGATAACACCTCCGGCATCCTGAATATAAGCTTCCAGGCGCCTTGGTATCCATAAATTCTCAGTGTCATTTGAGGTAGTGCCCACATGGACATTCAGTAACTCTGGCCGCAGTCGATATCAAATTCAAACAATCAACTTCCACAAGTGGAAGATTAGACCATTGTACTTCGAGATCAAGGGCGTAACAGCGTTGAAAACTGAAAAAGAGATGGTCGCAGCATGCCGAACATCGGCAACCAGACAGCATCAATGCGACAGCGATTGGTGGTACAGTCGCAACTTCAGTACGGAAAACTTTCGTGGCATATAAATTTGCTACCCAAGTTTATATTGTTGTAGACACTTTCTGTATTCCCGACAGAGACAGGTCTACTTCAGGGATGCGACCCTGCCAACGCGAGCTTTGAAAAATCTCCCATACCTAAACCGGGAGGTTTTTCATGTCCTATCTTTATATCCTAACCACAATCCATACATCCCTTTCCTATATCCTCCCCCTTGAGGAAGGCAACGGGAAACCACCTCAAGTATTTTCTTTTTTCCCTAGTACGACATAATGGATATGTTCTGGAACTTGAAGACAATGGCCCGAGCTGGTAAAATTCAGAATGCGCTGTTGAAAATGAGAAGATTGAATATAGAGATCATGGGAGTGATCAGTGGAGTTGCGACATGGAGAGTTATAGAGTGTACTATTTTGGAACAACTAATGGAAGGTACGAACACGGCGTGGGATTAATTATCAGAAAGGATGTTGCTAGACAAGTCACTAATTTTGTGCCTATGAACGAAACAGTCATGCTCCTACAATTGAATACGTCACCGGTGAACACCAACATAATACAGGTATATGCACCTACCACTGATCACAGTGAGGAGGAAGTAGAAGAATTTTACTCTCAGATTAAAGATCTTATAAAGAAACTCCATAAACAAGAAATCCTTATCTTAATGAGTGACTCCAATGCCAATGACTTTATGTATTTGCATCCGAACATGACTTAGTAACACCTTCTATGAGTTACCAGACAGACGACTATACAGGGTGCTACAAATTCGAGTGCATGCATAAGGATCTCGGGAACCGTAAGAGATACGAAGTCGGTTAAATTAAGGCAAAGTTGTGCAATTTGATGCCCAACAAGATGCAGTTTTGAAATTTGAAAAATTCCGAATAGTTCCGGAGATATTCGTAAAAAAACGAAAAGCAGCTATTTTATTTTTATTTTCTCCTGACTTTATTTAAAGAGATAATATAATATAAATTTAACATTATTGTTGCCACTTTTTCTCCTTTATAAAATGGCAGTATCAAATTTTAAATCAGACGTTTCGTGTCCGGGCCCCCATCATCAGCTTCATTTTTTTAAATACGGACCTGGATTTTTTATTTCATTTTTTAGAAGCTTTTGGTCTCCGAAAACCAACGATGTATCACACTTGTCCAATAGCGGTAACAAATATTCTCATAAGTGAAATCGATTCAGAACATCGACATAATGGGTTAGAAAAGATCGCCCCATCTCTGTCTAACACATTATCTTTTGTGGAAAAAATCTAGATTTGTTGATATATTGATAAGTGTGATACATCGTTGGTTTTGGGAGACCAAAGGCTTCTAAAAAATGAAATAAAAAATACAGGTCCGTATTTAAAAAAATGAAGTTGATGATGGGGGCCCAGAAAAGAAACGTCAGATTTAAAATTTGATACTGCCATTTTATAAAGGGGAAAAAGTGGCAACAATGAGGTTAAGTTTATGTTATATTATCTCTTCAAATAAAGTCAGGGAAAAATAAAAATAAAATAGCTGCTTTTCGGTTTTTTACGAATATCTCCGGAACTATTTGGAATTTTTCAAATTTCAAAATTGCATCTTGTTGGGCATCAAATTGCGTAACTTTGCCTTAATTTAACCGACTTCGTATCTCTTACGGTTCTCGAGATCCCCATGCATGCACTCGAATTTGTAGCACCCTGTACACCTGAGGCGACGGAAAAGAGCATATAATCGGAAACCAGATAGATTATATCTTAATAAATCGAAGATATAGAAACAGCTTCACAAGCGTAAAAACATACCCGGGTGCAGACATACAATCGGACCACAATCCACTTGTCGAAGAATATAGGAGAGAATTTAAGATTATACATGAAACAAAACAACCAAAATATAATTTTAGGAAACTTAACTCGACACAGTAAGGAACCAAGTAAAGAAGGATATCAACGACAAATGCGAGAGGCCAAACAAAAAGAATTGGATGAGAAATTCCAAGAAATAGAAGTTTTGCAAAGCAGATTCTGTGAGCTCAATGTACAGGAAGGTAAGAGAAGTTACAGGAAGGTTAAAAAAGAAAAATGTGAGAAAACTTGTAAATTATGAAAGAGAGTTGATTGTGGATAAAGAAGATATTAAAGAAACTTGGAAGAAGTATATAGAACAGTTGTTTTTTGATGAGAGAAGAGACCCACCCCCCATTCAGGCTGAATCCGGACCTTATATCATGATAGAGGAAGTTAGAGTTGCCATTAATACTCTAAGGAAAGGAAAGGCTTCAGGACCAGATGGAGTACATTCAGAATTCCTCAGGCTTCTTGACGAACAGTCCATCACATTCCTGACTGGCATTTTTAATAACATCTACAATACTGGGAACATTCCAAAAGAATGGCTTATATTACAATTTATAATGTTATCAAAGAAAGAGGGAGCCAAAGCATGTGGTGACTACAGAACAATAAGTGTTATGAGTCACATGCTAAAGCTGTTCCTCAAAATCATTTATCGAAGAATCTATAGGATCTGCGAGGAAAGAGTGTCACATACACAACTTGGATTTATGAAGGGCATGGGTACAAGAGATGCACTTTTCTGTCTATAAGTATTGTTCCAGCGCTGCAGGGATATGCACTGTGCTATTTTTGCCTGTTTTATAAACTACCAGAAGGCGTTCGATAGAATAAAACACGAAAAGATGATAGACGTCTAGATGAATACGGGGATGGATGATAAAGATCTAAGTATCATCCGAAACCTTTACTAGAATCAATCAGCTACTATTAAAATTAATATGGAAGAGCAAACCAACACAGTAAACATTCTTCGAGGAGTTAGGCAGGGCTGTACCCTGTCACCACCCATATTTAATCTCTACTCGGAGGAAATCTTTAAAGAGGCCCTTAAAAATACCGACATAGGAATTTTGCTGAATGGAGAACGAATAAACAACATCCGGTACGCAGATAATACTGTGGTTTTCACTGACAACATGAACAACTTACAAGAACTAATGAACAAAATAAAAGACGTCAGCAGTAACTATGGCTTAGAAATTCATATTAGTAAAACCAAATTCATGGTATTCAACAGAGAAACTGGTGGAAGATACGGCTTAACGATCAACAACACACCAATAGACAGAGTAACACAATTCACCTATCTGGGAACCATGATCAATGATGATTGGGACCACTGACAGGAGATCAGGTGTAGAATAGAGAAAGCAAGGGCCGCCTTCAACCAAATGGCTAAACTGTTTAAAAGTCACTACCTCAACATCGACATCAAAATCAGACTCCTCCGATGCTATATTTTCTCGATTCTTTTCTATGGGATGGAGTCATGGACATTAACCGAGGCAACACAAAAAAGACTCGAAGCCTTCGAAATGTGGCTTTAGAGGAGAATGCTGAGAATATCATGGGTGGACAGAGTGACCAACAAGGCAGTGATGGAGAGAATGAAGAAGGAGTAATGAACACCATCAAGAGAAGAAAGCTTGAGTACCTCGAACATATTATGAGGAACGAAAGCAATTATCACCTTTTAAAGTCCGTTCTCCAAGGGAAAGTTTATGGCAGAAGACCACCAGGAAGAAGGAGAATATCATGGCTTAAAAACTTAAGAACATGGTTCTCAAAAAGTTATCATATCCAGAATGATCGCCAGTATTCGGAACGAATAGGCACTTGAAGAAGAACTAAACCTTAACGGATTCAATCTAATATGCCTATTCGTGTTTGCAGCGCATGCCAGAAACTCTCTAGGGGGGACATTGCTGATAGAGAAGAGAAGAGCCCGATACAACAGCATAGATGGAACCAGAGCAACAGCCAATCTTTTGCGTAAATGTCAATCAGCTAATATGAGATAATACTTTAATGAGCTGCTGGACACACATACTCATACTCGATTTAGGGAGATGGATTATCCACTGTCCATATGGAGAGGTGAACTACTTCCTGATGCAGGCGCTATCTGGACATGGGTGCTACATGAAGTCTCTATTTGAACAAAGAAGATCTGAAATCAGAAGATATATTTTGTAATTCTATTCAAGATCAAGAGCAAGAATCAGGTTCGTAATATTCAGACGAAAACCCAACTAGAGTTTTGCAAGACTAAGACAAGAAAGTACTTCGGACAGGTCTGGTTGCTACTAGACTTGGTTTTTGCTTTGATTACCGAACCTAGGATAGATGTTTTATTCAGCGGCCCATCTAATTTCCACATTTGACTCATGTTAACTATTTTATGTGGTCGTTTTGTAAATATAGTGAATACAACGAAGCCAAATAATGGATGACAGATGAAATCCAACAAATGATGGTAAGAAAAAGAATGGCGAAAAACAAGCTGACCGACTATAAAAATATTGATAAAAAATATGAAAATAAATATGAGAGCATCAGCATTCATTCTTCAGAGGGTCGCCACCTAATTGTCGGTGTGTCCGTGTAAGTAGTTACGGCACTGGCATAAAACGCTCCTTAGTATGGGCACATTGCAATACTCCCTGGTGTACGTTGAGAAGTACCTTAAGTATTTTGTATTATCCAAATATTATTCGTAACAACCTATTTCTCACACGAACCTTACCTCTGATTACTTATTTCACCGTCATTTTTGTTACTTTTGCAGGAGAAAAATCTGGAAATTCGCTACGCTTTGAAGCTTTAAAGCTTTACCTCATGCGGCTTCTCGCTTTGGGCAACGGGACATGCATTCGTTTAAATATTCATTATAACGTATAATATACAGAATGAAATTATAAAACTCGAGAGAAAAGGCAGGTAAAATATACGGCAATGTTAATAAAAGTCCAAAATGCGAGTAGTCCAGCGCCATGATTCTCTTATGGAGATGGCAGAGAAAGTTTTTATTATTTTTAAATAATTTAATTTTGAACCGTTTATTTCAGTGCAGCCTAGCTCGTATATTACAGGATAGACGAATTTAATAAAAATTACACTTTTTGTTAAAATGAAAAACACTTTCCCATATAGACTTCTGCCAGGTAGCCATACGTAGCATCCAAGACATTGTCAGCGTCCAATTTGACAGATACGGAGGCATTTTGTCGTTTTCCTAAATGGTAATCCATATATATTCCATACTGTTTGATAGATATTTTTGAGCCGATTTTAAAAATATATGGTTGTAGGCATTTTAGGACAACCTTTTTCAATGAATCCAAAGAGGAACCATGATTCAGATCCACCTCGGTTAGTTTGGAATTCTAATGGGATCTATCTTCTATTTTTTTCTTCCTTATGCCAGCATAAGAAGTTACGTTTTTGCAGTTTGTTCACTAGCTCTGTTTGAATGTTGGGGCAAGCACGTGATTAAGCAGGGGACTACTTGGGTTGGTTGGGACAATAAGGTGGTGGGACGTTATCTGTGCCAACATCGGCATTACATATGTAATGAATCTTAGGATCTGCGAGAACTTATATTTTAATCCCGTTATAACAGTCCCATTTTGTGTATACATTATGTCAAGATGCGAGTAATAGTGGAACAAATGGTTTTCTCTGTTGCTTCAGCACTCCATCGGGGAAAAGCATTTACGTTATAATGTCATCTACTACGGTAGACAGAGAAAATGAAACTCGGAAAGGCGCCTGGCATTGACAAAATACCAGTGGAAGTGTTCAAAGAGGTGGTGAAAAATTGGCCAGAATAGTTAGTAGGACTATTAAATGAGCTGCTCGTGAAAGCAGAGTTTCCAGAAAAGTGGAAAATCCTGCTGCCAAAGAGTGAGAAAACGTTGGAGAATCTGAAGACATTTAGGCCAATATGTCTATTGAATTCAATTAGTAAATTGTTCGAAGCCATGATCAAAGGGAGACTTTTAGAGGATATAGGAAAAGCAAAATCTTCAAGAACATCAGTATGGTTTTCGAAAAGGACGGTCCACGGTTCAGGCAATCGAGCGAATACAGGAAGTAGTGAGAGGATCAAATCAAATGTGGGACCTTTTAATTCTATTAGACGTAAATAATGCATTTCACAATTTAATAATACAAGAACTGCAACGGAAAAGCATCAAGGCATACCTAGTAAATATAATTTATCCAATAGAAAGATAACATACAGCAAAGGGGAAGAGATGGATATTACAGCTGTAGCCCAATAGGGAACAGTGTTGGGACCCACGCTGTGGAATGTATTATATGATGGAGTTCTTAAACTGCCAATAATGAGACAAGCCGGAACAATCGCTTTCGCTGATGACTTATCGCTGGTAGTTTCAGCGGATTATAAGCTTAATATACTTGCAGATAAATGTCTTTATAGGATAAATGGATTGATGAGAATGAAAAAATTAACGTTGGCACCAGGGAAAACGGAGGCATTAATAATGTCACGCGATGTTTTTATCGCGTGACGCCACGCCTTGATTGACGTGCAGGAGAGTAGCTCAGATCCGGAATCGCTTTACGTCAGGTGAGAAGAGATGATAAAGAATGCACTTCAAAAAAACAATAACAACGTATATTGGTCAAGCTTAACGAGAAAAGATTAACAATGTTTTTCGGTCAGAAATGTTGATAAGATTATATTATAGCCAAGTACTAAGGTGCGCATGCTTTCTCGATTGAGGTATATTTATGAATTGTTTATAAGTTTTTGGTCACTGTTTTATAAATATAGTTTTTCTTAAGAGTTTTTGTTGTGTTTCATTTATAGTTAGTTTGGGTTAGAATCACATAAATTTCCACTTAGAGTCTACCCTTAAAATTTGCACTTGAACTTCAAATCTCCTGTAGATTCGGCTTGTAATACTGAGGGAAGACAACCCCCGAGTCCGCTAGCAATGTGCTCGAGCAAGACGACTCAGGTAAGGTAATTGAGTCCGCGGGCAATGTGCTCGAACACTATGACTCAGGTAAGGAAATTGTGTCCGCGTGCAATGTGCTCGAGCAAGACGACTCAGGTTTAGGTGAGACACAAAGTCTGCCGAACTGAAGGTTCGGTAGCGTATTTATATCATAAAATCTGCTGAGCGTTGCATGTTTAAAGTTGATAATGGTTCGCGTTGCCTGCTCGGGTTTGTTTATAGTTTGCTTTTAATGTTTATATAATAATTTCCAAGTTCAAGTTCAAACTTAGGACAGGGTGATATTGATTTAGTGGTTTATATATTTTAGAAGTTCATACGTTCCTCCGTCCTCTAAACGTTGGTACCCAACACTACCTCTATTGCTTTAAAAGGAAAGACCTCAGTTCGAGAAAACCTGTTGCATATTACATCACATTATAGCAATACAATAGAAAATATTATCAGATCCTTTGCTATTTCCTTCCTAGCCTCCACTGCAGTCTATTTCTTAGCATTGTTCGACATAGTCTTAAATTATTAGAGGGTTTACCCATGAGAGTCTGCTGGAGAAACTAGTATGGACCTCCACTTATGCTTGGTATATACATGTAACAAAAATAAAGTTATTTATATAAATTGTCTTAATACTATTAAAACTCTAATTCTAGATTTTCAAAATACAGATAACACATAGTATGTAGAACTCTACAATATTCACAAAATGGTCCTGTCTCCTAGTAATTTACCTATCAATATTTAAGTTTACGCAACCTATTTCTATAATTATATTTAAAAATGTTGATTAATTATATCCTATAAATTAAATCTTTTTGATTAGTTATCACTTACATACGGTCCTGTCTATGCAAATAATACTTAATATTTTTAATACTAATAGCTAATGGAAAGAAAAGAACTGCATGAATCTTTGGAGGAAAACAAAGAACTGTTAAAAAGGGGTTTAATATCTACGGAGGTGGGACGAAAATAAATAAAAGGGCCAATGGACGAAGAAATGGATAAGACACATGTGAGTACAGGAAGCTTGACTATTGGCTATTCCCAGGCACTATCTGGACATGGGTGTTTTGGATCGTATACAAAAAGGACGAATATAACTGAGGAAGCTACATGCAAATACTGTAATGAAGTGGACGATCCAGAGCATACGCTCTTTGTGTGCGTAAGGTGGTTAGAAGTTAGACAGAGGGAGGAAAAGATTTTTTTGGTACCGGACAAGTTTCTGTTATCTGCTAGTTGGTGTTCTTCGGCCTAACTACGCTTGCTTGCCTGAAGAGTTCGTACGTTCATTGGGGATTTGGTTATGCTTTCCCAATTAATCCACGCAATAATAAAATAATATTATCAGGCTCCTGTATAGACCAAACCGTTTTTTTTTTCATGGCAATATCCTGATATTGATAACCCGATCCATCAACCAAGTGGACAGAAGTCAAATATATTACCATGTATCAGGAACAGATTCAGAAGGACCTGCTAGAGGAGAACTTATTTGGTCAATCCGATGTTGATGGAATGAATGACATTCGTACTGATACATTAAGAAACGCACAAGAACAACATAGTATCAAAACAACAAAAGGTCCAGAAAGGCTCACTACAGAAGCTAAAAGTTTGATGAAAAGACGAGGAGAGATGAGAGGAAAACATAATGAAAATCTAGATGAAGGAAGAGAACTTAATAAATCCATCTCCTCATCAATATGAAGAGATACACGAAGTTACAATTCTGGAAGCGAAGAGAAGTCTGAAGGTTCTAAAGGGAAATACGAATCCTGGCTCAAAAGACATTACGAAGTCAAAGAACGTAGAAGGCAAAATCACTACAAATAGGGACGAAATTCTCAATATGTTGGAAGACTTCTTTAATAACTTTACAAATACCTAGGACATCGAGATACGAGCATATCCCATGTACAGAATCAGGGAACTGAAGATAGCCCAGATATAACAACCTTCGAGATTGAAAATGCACTTAGACAAATGAAGAACAGTAGAGCACAAGGTGACGATGGAAGAGTGATAGAACCAAACAGATCGGGAGGAAGATGTGTCTGGCGGGATCTTAGTAAAATGTTCACAGAATGCCTTTTACAGGGTGTAACCTCGACCAAGTGGCATAATGCTGTTATTGTTGTTCTTCATAAGAAGTGTGATACCACTGATCTGAGCAACTGCCGCCCTACTAGCCTTCTCTCACATATACACAAATTCTTCACCAAAATAATAACAAATCGTCTAAATCCTAAATTAGATGCATATCAGGCCAAAGAACAGGCTGGTTTTTGTAAAGGGTTTGGAACAAACGACCATCTTCAGGTAATAAAAATATTAATTGAAAAAACCATAGAATACAACAAACCCCTAATTCTAATATTCGTCGATTATCAGAAAGCCTTTGACTCTGTCCATCAAGATAAAATGTTGGAAGCCTTGGCAG
>MU188376.1:26647-63357 GCA_016904865.1 Pissodes strobi
TATCTATGAAACAGCAACGGCTAGTGTTAGGGCAAATTCTGACACAAATAAGTTTCCAATGCGAAAAGGAGTAAGACACAATCTCACCCAAGCTTTTCACGACTCTGCTGAAGTAAGTATGTAAGGAAGTCAATTGGGACTCATCAGGTGTCAACATTGATTGCGAACACTTACATCATCTGCGATTCGCAGATGATATAGTATTAATCACAGCTAGAACAGACGATGCATGTAATATGTTGTACGCTCTTAACATCTCCTCGAGACGGCTGGGACTTCAGATGAATCTCACAAAAACCAGCTATATGACGAACCTAGTCATAACGAAGAATCTTATGGTAGACACGACTCCACTAGAGCAAATACAAAGTCAAAGTCAAAATATGCTTTATTGTTTCAAGAAACATGTTCTTATTAACAAAGCCAAGAGAGAAGATATTTATATATACACTAAACCACACAATAAGCAGCTTATAATAAGAGTAAAAATAACATCAAAGTCAATGTATAAAGTACAATAAAAAAGTACAAATGTATAAAGGAAATAAAAAAAAAAACCTAAATAATAAGGACCACCAAACTATTTTCAGTTAGTTAAAAAGAAAAAAGAAAAACTAAACAAAAAATAACATTCAATATAAACTCAATCATAAAAAATACCTGTTCAAAAATTAGCTGTGAACAGGATAAAACAAAAAATAAAAATTGATAAAATATGACTAGAATATTGTGTATTTAAAAGAAAAGAAATAAAAACTATATATAAATTAAAAGAATAAAATATATGTACAAGAGACAAAGAAATTTTTTTGAAGACGTGCACAACCAAGAAAGTAAAAATATATATTTATTTATTTATGTAAAAAATAAAATGACATAGGTACACAACAGATGTAGATATAAAAAATCAATGAAATTAAACAATGAAAACAGAAATTTTATAAAGCTATTACAGTACTATTAAAAAATGTCATTAAAATACTCTTCTAGCTAATAATAGGCCTTGCCTTGCAAAAAATTTTTTACTGATCGCGAGAATTGCTTATTACTTTCAATATTCCTATATATTCCCGGTAAATGATTGTCTTTTTCAAGCTTTGGTATATTAGTGAGTTCCTCGTAAGCGCACTTTTTGGGATTGGAAGTCTCAGTTCATCACAATTGCGTGTAGTATACCCTCCGGTAACATGTATATTTCCATATTTTTTGTGAATTAAGGTTACTGTTTCTAAAATAAAAATAGCACAAAGCGTTAGTATTTTTCACTGATAAAGAATGGTCTACAATGTTCTCTTGGCTTTAGTTTACGTAAATATCGCAATGCTCTTTTCTGCAGTACAAAAACTGACTGGAACTGTTGTTGGGTAGTACAACCCCAAAAAGCCACTCCATATCTTAAATTAGACTCTACAAGGGAAAAGTAGACAGATCTTGACATATGGTGCCCCAAGTTGTGACTGACCACTCTCATTGCGTAACAAGCAGAAGCTAATTTTTTGTTCAGGGCTGCAATATGCTCTCATCAATCTGCATGCCCAAAACTTTACAAACGATCTACACCTAACAACATCATTATCCAGTGTTCAATCATTAAAACTATACTTAAGTGATAATATATTTGTTTTATTAAAGCAATTGCAGTCTCACAACTGCCTTACTTATCCTTTTAATATCTTTTAAAACCTTAGTGGTCAGGTTTTCAAGGCTCTTGTCCAACTTTCCATAAGGATTGTGGAATCATCTGCAAAGAGAGTGAAAGAACCAGTGACGTCAATACTAGTTAGTTCATTAATATACAACAAAAATAATAAAGGTCCCAATACTGAGCCTTGAGGCACACCATGGGGATTGATAAGCTCTGATGAATCAGCTCCCTGACACCTAACCATCTGTTTTCTATCCATTATATATGATGTAGTCCATTCAAGGGCAGTTCCCCTAAATCCATAACGCTCCAATTTTTCTAGTAGTATTCTACAATTCACGCAATCAAATGCTTTAGAGAAATCGCAAAACACCGCTGCAGCCACATCTTCCTCATTGAGGCCCATGTACAGTTTTTCTAGAAAACTAAAGATTGCTTCCCTTGTACCTTTTGAACTTTGCAATCACCATTGACAGTTATTAGGCAGTTTGTGCCTTTTGTGAAAAAATAAAACAAAATGTAGAATTCAGAAAAACTAAATATTTTGTAGCACTCTTTCAATTCAATTTTTCCAAATTTTCATGGACAGATTCCATTAGAGCATAAATATAATGAAACGGTGGTTCCTGAGGTATTCCAGACATAAATCTACAAAGATACAAACATAATTTTATGTCAGAAATTGTCTTTAAAAAGTATTATGTCTAGAATGGTTTAATTTTAGTCAATAAACGTTATCTCTAGTATGCATAATATTCTTGTGATATTGTGTTGAAAAAGAATATTTATTATCCGCTACGCCCAGCTGAAAAATTCAAAATTATTTATTTTAATTAAACAAAGGAACGCTTTTGATCTGTTGGCTCCTCTTGTTTTTTAATATTTTCTCTCCCGTCTAGAGAATTGGGGAAAGTTTAATCAAAATTAAAATGTAAAACAGTTTAATTAAGTCAGAGGAATGTAAAATAGATTGCGGTAGATGAACAACGACGAGGCGAGGGTTGAAGATTATAGGGAAAGTCGTTTAAGGAATTTAACTTGCTTTAGATCATTATTGTGCTTCAAAGATTTTAATAAATATGTATAATTTATGATTGATTTATTCCTTAAAGGAAATTACGAGAAGTATAATGCAATGATGTAAGTGCTGAAATTATTGCTCCACTTCCATGTGGTACGACTAATGTTTTAATAAATATGACGTGATACCAAATGCCAATCAATTGGTCTGCATATTTAACTTACAGTGAATCTAGTGATTGTCGTCTAGAGAGCAGAAAGGATGGTTTTTATTTCCGAATCAGGGAAAGTGAGCTACATTCAGGCAAGACCGGTGGAGGGGATATTAATTCCCGCTCAACAACATGTTTACCAGGTGGGAAAGTCCACGGCTCTTACTCATCTGGTTGAAAGGGTGGAGAAAGGACTCTCTCCACCATGGAAAATACGTGCTGGGGGTTTTCCTCGTTTATCGTCGCGCAGATAACCCGATTTTAAGGTAGATAAGGGCCATGCTATCTAGACACACAGTCAGAGTGGAAATTGGTATGGTGGCGAGGGTAGCCCCCAAGGTGTGGTTTTATCGACTCTTTTTTGGTGCCTAGGAGTATCTAAATGACCCTGGGTCTCCAACTCAAGCCTGTGCTGATGATCTGGTTATCATTATCGATGACCGGAACATCGGTCGCACGGGGAGACTCATGGAAAGGTAGAGTGGAGAAGGACACTTGAAGTTTCCTAGTTTTCGAATTATTAGGGAAATAATGCAGTGTATGGCCACGTTGGCTCCGCGCGGTTAATAAGGGTTCATGAATAAAATGTCCATCATCAAATTCGAGGATCAGCTTCATTGACCTGTCTCACCCGTGGCCTGAGGTCCATGGAAGTGGTAAAAGCATCGCTTCCCTTTCATCTATACAAATATACATTTACTAAGTGTAAAACCATACGACACTTGCATATTACCGGTCTGTACTTACGGAATGGAGACCATGTCCCTCACCAAAAAGTTGGAACGGAACATTCTTGGAATATCACTAAGAGACAAAATTAGAAACACCAAGATAAGACGTAAAACGAAAGTCAGGGACATCGTCGGGGAGGTAGCAAATATGAAATGGCGATGGGCTGGCCATACAGCCAGATCTGATGACAACAGATGGACTCGACGAATTCCAGAATGGAAACCAAGGAAGATAACAAGAAGCATGGGAAGGCCTCAAAAGGCAGACAGTGGATGAGATTGGCGAAAGATAGAGAAAGATGGAAACAATTAGGGGAGACCTGCCTCCAGGAATGGACGAACAGAGGTTGACGGAGAGAAGTTGTGGCATTCCGTTTTGGTCACTAATGGTAACCTGATAGTGAATTTTTAGGATGCCCCTGGTACTATTCCTGCTTCCGCTCGTAGTACGAAATTTAATTCCGATATTAAATTCGCTTTTATATCTTTCTCCCGTGATCATGAGGGATCCGTTTTATTGGTGCGTCGAGAAATGTCCTGCGCGCTGATTTCATTTTGCAGGCGCGCGACCACACTTTCGTTCTCGTTCAGGTACGGCACTTTTTCAGAAGCTCTCCCGTTGAGTCGTTGATATTTAAATCTGGTTTAAGCCCAGGCATCTTGGTTGGATCTTATTGACAAACAACGTAGAAATTTCCGCACCGGTTCATTCGATTTGTTTTCGTTAGTTTTAGTGCCGTAGATGCAGGAATAAATCGCCAGGCGAGGATTTTGGAATTAGCTTTGTCTAGTGTCGGCAGCCATTATGGTACTTGGCGTTTTGTGTCGCGTAGTCCTGCCCTTTTGTTAGGAGGTAAGTTTTATTTATTAATTGCAGATGTTTTGCGTTTCTCTTGTCTTTATTGATTTAATTTTCGTAATATTTTGCTTTTTATTTTTATCGGACTCGATTTCATAACTTAATTGATCGGCGTGACGTCATCTTAATTAGAGATTAATTAAGATTGATAGGTTTTTTATTATTCGGATGTCCTAGTTTATTATTTAATGATTATTGAATTAACCGTTTTCATTCATATCGGACTCGATTTAATTAGCTTAATTGATCGGAGTGGCGTCATCTTAATTAGAGATTAATTAAGGTTAATAGGTTTTTTTATTAGTCGTATTTGTAGTATCGTTTATTATTTTAAATTATTGAATTAACCTTTTTTATTCATATCGGACTCGATTTAATTAGCTTAATTGATCGGCGAGGCGTCATCTTAGTTAGAGATTAATTGAGGATGATAAGTTTTCTTTATTCGGATGGCCTAATTTATTATATAATAATTATTGAACTACTCGTTTTCATTCATATCGGACTCGATTTAATTAGCTTAATTGATTGGCGTCACGTCATCTTAACTAGAGATTAATTAAAGCTTTTGGGCTTTTATATTTGAATGGAATAGTCATTTTTATTTATTCACTGGGTCTTGTGATTGGCCTAATTAATCGTTCTTATTTGATTTCCGACGAAATGTTATGTAGATTTTCGATAATTAAGTAGTTTAATTTTTTTCAACACTTTGAGGCGGATTAGCAGCGAGTGTAAAATTTAACCATTGATTATTATGTTGCTTTATTAAAGGCATCTATTGTTTACAGCAATAGGTTGTTATTAATGTAAAAACCACAAATTTCATGGAATTTATTTTATTACCGAAGTTAGAATTGGTGAAATGGGATTGTTGTTTTTATCTTTAATTTTAATAAACAATATTGCAATTAACTTCTAGTGATCTGTGTGGGTAGCTGATTTCAACTATTAATTAGGCACTAAACCGGTAAATTCGATTGTTAATTGTTAGGTAATGCAGTTTTGTTTATTATTAGTTTTCGTTACTAAGCGAAGACATCAGATCGCGTTATTGAATGCAGATTACACATTTTCGCATATTTTCGTTCATTGTTGTTTACCTTATTGAACGTTATTCTTGAATTAATAAAATAAAGGTAGATGCACGCTATCTATCTGATAGTAATATTGGAAGGTCGTTCGGACCATTTTTTTGCAAATTCGTTTAGTACGATGTTTTTTTATTAAAGTATATTTTAGTGCTTTTTGTTCATTATGTGGACCGTCCTTGAACTTTCCTCTTGACGTATTAAAATTCAGGAAGGGTTATGCTTTCTATTTGAAAAAAATATTGAAAGGTCGTTCAGACAATTTATTTGTTAAATTTGTTTAGTATGATTTTTTATTTAGTTTATTTTAGTGCCTTTCGTTCATTATATAGATCATACTTGAACTCTTTTATCAATATGGTATGAATATTGTCTCTACCAGACTTGGTACAATCTATTTAATTACATTTATTTATTTTTTCTTTGTACTATTGCCGTCATTTACTGTATTCAAAGATTATGTACGTTTATTTTGCTGTGCCAAACTCAGTCCAAATTCTTGGACTGCTTTTCCCCTTTCTCTCTCTAAATGCTGATATTTTAATGTTATTTTTAACGGATGATGTCGGCTTCCCTTGGGCGAATTGAGCCTTTTTAGTTTTCTGCATAACTAATATTAAGTTATAGTTGTAAAACCGGCTAGAAGCATGGGAAGACCTCAAAAGAGATGGGTGGATAACAGAAGGACAGTGGCAGGCAGACAGTGGATGATATTGGCTATTTGTCGCCAATCTCATCCACTGTCTGCCTGCCACTGTCCTTCTGTCGTCCACCCTTCTCTTTTGAGAAAGATGGAAACAATTAGGAGATACCTACATCCAGGAATGGACGGACAGAGGTTGACAGAGGGAAGTGTACTTCTATTCTTCCAGTAATAACATTTATCAAAATTCCACCTAGTTCTAGACACGGAACCATTCGGAGCACTTTAGTCTGCAATGAGCGCAAACAATGTTGTTTGGGAAAAAATTTTAAAAAAATAAGGGAAAACCACGGGGAAATATGTCAGGGATATGACCTAATTCCCTAGAGCACTATGAGAAGAAACGACAATGAGCAATCTATGCATAGATCAACAAGTCTTAGAAGAAAAGAAGCAACAGGTACTAGTTTTTACTATTGAAGAGAATGAAAAATGTAATAACTACAATTAACGAGCGTGGCGATACCCTTAGTGTATTTGCAACCAACACCTTCTTTCAACATCACCCTAGAAGATTGTATACCTGGAAATCAAATGATGGAAAAACTAGAAACCAAATAGATTTTATCCTTATTAATCAAAGATTCAGAAATAGCATTAAGAACGTAAAAACTTATTCAGGAGCAGATATACAATCAGATCACAACCCGCTGGTAGGAAGAATGGAAATAAGGCTGAAAAAGGTAGAGAAAAACGAACAGAAACGTATGATTTAAGAGATATAGTAAGTAGGGAACTGATGGTGGGCATTGAACGACAGGACAACAACAAAGATATGGAAGAGGATCTCAAAATGCTTCAAGAGACAATTCAGAGAGTTAAAGAAAAATACATGCTGCCCAATAGAAAGATGAGAAAATTATGGATGACGAATGAGATCTTAGAACTAATGACAAAAAGAAGATTGCACAAAAATAAAACAAGTGAATACAAGATCATACACAAAGAAATCAGGGAAAGAATAAGAGCAGCCAAAGAAAAGGAGAAACTAGAAAAGTGCATGGAAATTGAGGAATGTCAAGCCAAATTTGGTGACTTCAACCTATACAGAAAAGCTAAGGAAATGGCAGGCACAGCTATCAGAAAAACAATTAATGTACTTACCGATAATTAAGGACGAATTATAGTAGATAAAATACAGATTAAACACACTTGGGAAGAGTACATTAAAGAGCTGTTTGATGAGTCAGAGAGGAGCCACCAACCATCGAGAACACTGATGGTCCTCCAATCCTAGAGGTGGAAGTACAATCGGCGCTGAAGAATGCAAAAGACCGGAAAGCAACGGGTCCAGATGGAATTCCTGCTGAAATACTAAAGCTAATGGAAGGAGATAACCTCTAGTGGTTAGCAAGGGTATTTAATAAAATATAAGATAAGGGCGACATACCCGTAGAATTGCTGAAATCTGAATTTATTGTCATTCCCAAAACACCGAATGCTAGAAAACATAATGAGTTTCGTACTATAAGCTTGTTGAGTCATCTGTAAAAGATATTTTTGAAAATAATCCACAACCGAATATTTAAACTTTGTGAAGAACAGATATCTCAGTCCCAATTTGGCTTCAGAAGCGCCGTAAGAACCAGGGAAGCTCTTTTGTCAGTCCAAGTATTGTTTCAGCGATGCAGGGATATCAACTGTGATGTGTATGCATGTTTTATCCATTACACAAAAGCGTTTGACCGAGTACGCCACACCAAAATGATGGAAGTCCTGAAAAAACTGGTCTGGATGGAAAAGATATCAAGATCATCGGAAATCTCTATTGGAACCAGGTGGCTTGTGTCAGGATAGACGGAGACAGAACAGAATACATGAAAATACTAAGAGGTGTAAGACAAGGATGCATACTGTTTCCAGTCATCTTCAGTTTATGATCTGAATATATCTTTAGAGAGGCGCTGCAAGATATTGAGGCCGGAATACTACTGAATGGGGAACGGTTAAACAACATAAGGTATGCAGATGACACTGTTATTTTAGCAGACAGCCTTGCTACGTTGCAGCCTCTGTTGGACAGAATCACATCTTTCAGCCGACAGTATGGGCTGGAAATAAACAAGAGTAAAATGAAGTTTATGATAATAAGTAAAAACCAAGACATCCGTGGAATCTTATTAGCAGATGGAACTCCCCTGGAAAAGGTTAATAGTTACGTATACGTGGGCACAAACATTAATAATGATTGGAACTACTCTATTGAGATCAGAACTCGCATTGAAAAGGCAAGAACCGCATTTCTCAAGATGAAAAAAGTCTTCACAAGCCACGACATACAGCTAACCACGAAAATACGTTCACTTCGTTGTTACGTGTTTTCAATACTATTTTATGGAGTCGAATCGTGGAAGCTTACGGGGCCTTACTCCAAGAAACTTGAGGCAGTTGAAATGTGGCTCTACCGGAGAATTCAAAAAATACCTTGGACAGACCGGGTTACCAATGCAGAACTGCTGAGAAGGATGGGCAAGGAAAGAGAAGTCCTCAATACGGTTAAGGCACGAAAGTTACAATATCTAGGACATGTAATGCGTAATGAGAGCCGATACAAACTTCTGCAAAATATTCTACAAGGCAAAGTGTATGGAACTAGAGAACCAGGCAGACGACGAATATCGTGGCTGAAAAACTTGAGAGCTCGGTTCAACCAGACAACAACTCAGCTATTCCGAGCTGCAGTCAATAAAGTGCGAATAGCCAATAATGATAGCCAACATTTGGAACGGATAGGCACTACAAGAAGAAAAAGAACAATTATTCACTAATTAACAGGTAAATAATAGAGCAGCAGCAATAACTCACAGCAAAACAGTGCCTCCAACAAGTTAAAGCCATATCAGCCTGAGATTAGAAGTTAATTATTCAAACCAAAAGTGGTATATGAATTTGACCGATCTAACGAAAGTCAAAGGTAGGTTATTAACTCAGTTCTTAAATACAGAACTGCAAGTAAAATAATCTATACAGAGATTAACAAGCCTTAGAAGAAAATAAGCAACAGGTACCAGTTTTTATCATTGAAGAAAAAAAAGTTAATAACTAACAATTATTCACTAATTATCGGGTAAATAATGAAGCAGCAGCAGTAACTCAAAGCAAAACAGTGACCCCAACAAGTTAAAGCCATATCAGCCTGAGATCAGAAGTGACATATTCAAACCCAAAGTAGTATACCTATGAATTTCACCGATCTAACGAGGATCAAAGTTAGGTGTGTGTGAGTATTAGAAGAGCCCTAAATAAAGTTTTCCGAAACCGGTGGATAGGCAGACGAGGATCAATATAGTGGCCACCTAGGTCACCTGATCTTAATCCACTGACCCGTTAAAAACCAAGTGTATAAAGATAAACCACACACAGCTGATAATCTTAAAGAGCAAATACGTAATGTTAATAAGGAGTATTTCTTCAAATACCGTTGAAAATGTACAACAAGAATCTATTGATCGCCTATCCTAGGCGACCCATTTCAGATATTTGTTAAAATAATTTTTGAAACTGCTAATGTCAAGCACTATCACCTCCTGAAATATCTGGATTACATTAATTAACGTCCTATTTATGGTTTTAATGACGAATGTTTGGGCCTTTTACGTCACATGAATAAGGATCTTTTATAAATGTTATCGTACCCGTTATCAAATTTACTACTTATTAACACCCTCGAAAATTGTTCTGGTTACGTCAATGACTCTAACAGAGTCAAATTCATTTCCACATAGAATATGCTTTAGCTCATACGATAGCTTACACTCTAACACTTTAACCAATAGAGGGAGATAGGACAGATTACAATGAATATGCTTAGAGAATTTGTATGTTTTGTTAATGTGGTTTTGTGTTTATGCCACGATAATGTCGGTTCATATTTTATGTGTGGTTCAATGTTTCCAGCGGAGAGTGTTTCGTTTAAAAGGATGAGGTATATGGAAATTAAGGGAGCTAGTTTCATATGCGAGGTGGAAAACAAATTAGTTTTGTAAACAGAAGCAGCAGCGCTTTCATAGCAAATGTGCAGACAAAATATGAATTCTCTTTGGTTCAATTAAGTAGGAAATTCGCATGTTAGTTAATTATATTATATGTGCCTAGTTCTTGCCACAGGACTTTTACATGCGTTCATTACGTTGTGTAAAATTTTTCTTTGTTCGATATCAATTATTAATAACTAGTAAGCAAGCAATATTTACAGTGCGTTATTCGAAGACGAAATGTTTATATAAACATGAGCCCGCGAATGATCAAACTTAAAAATATTTTTGTTTGTAAATATCTTAAATATAATTTAGCCGATTTTCATGAAATGATGTCTTTTAATTCAGATGTTAAAGCATTTTTTACTTTCTCTTGGATTTCAGGGTTCTTGAGTTTTTCGATGTCATATTTCTTGGACCACACATACTAGCCCTTACAGAAACACAAGTATGTTCTACAACAACAACAGTGAACTACCTCTATCCTGGTTACGACTTACATACCCGATTTAGATATAAGTTCGGAATATGCCTTTTTGTCCGAAGCGACCTTTCATGTCACCGCGAGGAAACACTCGAACCGAACAACCTTGACGTCATGTGGCTCAAGTTCACCGCCAAGGGATTAACCAAGTTTATATGTTGTCTCTATCGCTCTCCGAGCGATAGAGCCTACCAAAGCTTTTTCTCAACACTAGCTACCACTTTTGACTCAATACAGGTCGATCACCCCAGTTCAGAAATAATCGTTCTGGGAGACTTCAATGCCCACAACACCAACTGGCTCAAACATCACAACAAGACCGACAACGAAGGTAGAGAAGCTGAAGCATTTGCCATCAGCTGCGGGCTTACTCAACTTGTAGACGAACCAACTCGAATCTCAGAGAGGGGCGAATTCGCCGCTCACCTGGATCTTTTTCTGACCACCAATCCTGATCAGTACAAGGTTACAGTTGGTCCGCCATTAGGTACCTCCGACCACAAACTTATTACAACGGTTTGTGAATTGCCACCCATACAGAAGGATCCACCATTGTCTCGCAAAATCTGGCATTACAATTCTGCAAACTGAGACGATCTAAGGCAGTTCTACCTAGATTTTCCTTGGCTCGACGTCTGCTTTGCCACTGACCACCCGTCAAACTGCTGCGAAGAGATCATTCAAGTAATCTCCTCAGGAATGGAAGCATACATCCCAAATTCCATCAAGTTACCATCAAAAGGAAAGCCCTGGTTCGACAAAAGATGCGAAGGAGCTGTAGGAAGGAAACAGCAAGCCTATAAGTACTGGCAGCAAAATCAGACCGCTGAAAATCGCAATTACTTTATCGAAGCGAGAAACGAGTGCAAACGTGTAATCGACGAAACTAAGGACAAACACAATCAAAAGATCAGGAATAAACTTTTGCAATGCCCCAGTGGTTCCAGGAATTTCTGGTCGGTAGCAAAGGCAGTAAGAAACAACTTTACAAAAACGTCTCTCCCACCTTTGACGGACGAACGTGGCATCACGGCGACTACAGCCAAGGAAAAAGCAAACATGCTCGCCAAAATGTTTTCATCGCACTCTACTTTAGACGTGCCCCAAGGCAAGACTCTCCCCACTATACCGAACATCAACACTACCATGGCAGAAGTCAAGTTTTCTCACCGTGATATTCGCAAAATCCTTAAAGAACTAGATACGCAAAAGGCATCAGGACCGGACGGAATACCTGCCATCGTGCTAAAGAACTGCGCCAACGAACTAACACCCGTTTTTTCCAGGCTTTTTTCTCTTTCTTACAGAAAAGGGATTTACCCATCCTCGTGGAAAGTCGCTCGAGTGCAACCTGTTCCAAAAAAAGGCAAGAAAACCACGCCCTCAAACTATCGCCCAATTGCCTTGCTTCCAATAATCTCCAAAGTCATGGAACGTGTAGTCAACCAGCACCTACTCAAGTACCTCGAGAGCAACAGAATAATCAGCGATAATCAATACGGCTTTCGCAAAGAGAGATCGACAGGAGATATATTGGCCTATGTCACTCATATATGGAGTAGGGCAATTGAAAACTACGGAGAGTCTCGAGCGATTGCGTTGGATATTTCAAAGGCATTCGACAGAGTTTGGCATGACGGACTGCTCAACAAACTGCCGTCCTTGGGACTGCCCGCCTCTCTCTGCAGCTGGCTGGCCAGTTTCCTTAAGAACCGATCCCTACACGTTGCAGTCGATGGACACATCTCGGACACATTCACCATCAACGCGGGCGTGCCTCAAGGCGCAATACTTTCACCAACTCTGTTCCTCATCTATATTAATGACCTGCTGTTCGAAACGAATAATCCTGTTTACAGTTTTGCAGATGACAGTACCCTTGTCTCCCACTTTAGATCAGAAAAACTCTTACCAGCGACTGAGACTCATCACCGCAGACAGGAGCAGATTACAGCAATTAATCAAGACCTGGAGAAAGTTCAAACTTGGGGCGACCGAAATTTGGTCTAGTTCAATGCAGCAAAGACCCAAGCAGCATCGTTTACTAAGAGGGCCAATACAGCGGGCCCTGACATCATTATGGCAGGATCGACCATTCCTTCATCCTCGTCAATCGGGCTGCTGGGTGTCTCGGTCAACAGCAATATGTCATGGCATGACCATGTTGCTAACATCGCAAAATCAGCCTCCCAGAAGCTTGGTGCGCTATTTCGCAACAAGAAACTCTATACACCGCAGCAGTTGCTCTTGCTGTACAAAGCGCAAATAAAACCGTGCTTAGAATATTGCTCACATATCTGGGGTTCCGCACCATAGCACACCCTAAAGCTGCTGGATTCCATTCAGAAGAGAGCTGTGCGTCTCGTCGGCGATCCGGAGTTGACCCGGAATCTGGATAGTCTGGAACATCGCAGACATGTGGCCGAGATGTCTCTGTTTTACAGATACTTTCACGGCAGATGTTCCCATGATTTAGCCCGCATAATCCCGCCCCTGGCAACTCCTGTCAGACAGTCCCGACAGTCGGCAGGAGCGCACCAGTTCGTCGTACAACTAGAAACACCTAGAACATCGCTTTACCAGAACTCCTTTGTCTGGCGCACTGCATCACTGTGGAACTCACTTCCAGGACATCTGTTTCCCACTAATTACAACCTACAAATATTCCAGAACCGTGTCAATCAACATCTTCGCACACACACCGCTCGTCGAGCGCCATAGGATCTCCCTTTAGTGTGTGTGCCACTGCCATAAAAAAAAAAAAAACTTTCTCTGTGTCAGCGTCTTTTTTAGTTTTGTCTTCAGTTGACATACCAATGGGTTGTGGTCAGAGGGAACATCGGCTCCTGGGTATGTCTTGACTGAAGTTATACTATTGTGAAATCGTTCACTAATCAGTATGAAGTCAATCTGATTTCTTACTATATTGCCAGATTTGTCCGCGGGTGATCTCCATGTATATAACCGTCTAGATGGTAGCTTATAAAATGTGTTGCTAACAACTAGTTTTTCTTCTCTGCAAAATTGAACTAATCTGTCACCTCTTTGGTTTCTTTGTCCCAGTCCATAGAGCCCTACTAGTTTATCTTCTGCCCCTTTACCGACTTTTGCATTGAAGTCCCCCATGATAATAGTGACATCTCTTTTTTTTACGTTCTTCATCACTACCCCAATCTGACTGTAAAAGGCTTCAATCTCTTCCTCACTCTTCTCTGCGGTAGGAGCGTACACATGAACTATGTTTATATTGAATGACGTTCCTCTCAATTTCAGCATTATTATTCTATCTGATTGTATGATACATACGATAACCGCCGATTGAATGTTATTGAATGTTTTCCATATTACATTCTCCTGATCCTGGCCATCTCATTTCGCTTATACCTAAGATATCGATTTGTAGTCTTCTCATCTCTTTGATTGCATTGTGTGCTTTACCAGAATTATAAAGGTTTTTCACATTCCTAGTACACCTCTTCAAGGTTTGCTTATTTTTCAATTTCCAGGGATTTCGCTGGATGACAACCCGGGAAGCCCTGTGATCTCTTCCCTTGCCAGATCTTCGTATCCGAGTTAACTTCTTTCGCTTCTCCACAATTTTCCAAACTATTAAGAGCCTTTAATGCAGTAGTTTTTCTGTGCTTTCTGCATCCTTATGCCATTGATCATTCCTGATTCATCTGCCTTTTGGGATGATTTCTCATCCCAGGCACAAAAGAGTACCCTTACCTCAGTTTGTTCACCACCCTCCGAAGAGGCTATTGACAATACTGAGGAGTTCTGTTTATTCCCACAGAAATTCGGTCGCCATTGCCTCGTTGGTTCTCTAGCAGGGTGCATAGCTTGCAGGTGAGGTTGGCATTTGGGAAAAAACATATTAATATTGATTTCACCCCTTACACCCCACATGTCCCCGGACAATATTAAAAAAATAAAACCTACCAAACTACAACATGTATTTTGCTTGAGTTTTTGACTTTCCTGGAAGAACCGGAGTTGATTAGAACTTTTGGAGTAGAAAAAAACCATAAGAGATATGAGTAAACAGGTTCCCTATATCTCATTTTGGAATAACCTTACCTTATATTTTAATTGCTACTGCATGGTAAAATATTTGTGTCGTATACCATCATAAAATGCCCTATTATTTCGATTTTGATTAATCTTCTATAAGGTAGCCTTTGTTTTAATTAATTTCTTTTTGTGTTTAACATTTCAAGATGACACGATTCCTGATTTTACGTTTAGACAATTTAGACAATTCATAAATTACAAGGTAATTTTTACATAAGTCAAAAATAAGTATATAAATTCTTAAAGCTAGGTAAAAACAAAAGACAGTACTTAAATGTATCACAGCAAAATGGACAGATATTACAAAACATAATGGAAGGTCAAAATGTTAAAAAGATGTAGGACAGACATATGTATGTTAAAATAGAGTTTAAAATTGAATTAAGAATAACTGACACTAACACATTAAAATTAGACATTTAAAAACGACTCTGGACCACACTCAAAGAATTCTTGTTCTGAATAAAATACGTTCCTCAGCAGAATTCTCCCAACCGTGCATTTAAAGGAATTAATTGAGAGCTCTCTAGCAATTACCGGTAGTTTATTAAAGAATTTCACCGCAATAAACTCTGGCCTTGACTGCGATTTTGAGAGACGGCAGCGGGCAACCCTTAAGTCACTCCCATGGCGAGTGGGGTAATCGTGGATATCATGGTGGCTTTCAAAGAGTTCTATATTACTCCTGACATACATGAGGCACTCATAGATATAAGCAGACGGAAGAGTCAAAATCCGGAACTCGCAAAATGCCCGCCTACAGTCCTCTCTGTAACCCAACCCAGCAACGATTCTTATGGCCCTCCTCTGCAAGGCAAACACCCCATTTGGGCAGCCCTACTCCAAGCCAATAGGCTGTAGCAGATGGTGGAATGGAACAGCGCATGATAAGATGTCAGAAGGGTATCCAGAGAAACACATCCTGCCAAGCTTCTCAACAAAAACACAGTGCTTCGGAGTCTCTTGCAAACGGACTCAACATGAACATCCCAGCTAAGTTTTGGGTCCAGATGGACTCCCAGAAACTTGACGCTGTCCTCGGCATTTATGCCCTCGCAGTTTCTTAGGGAAAACAGCATTTTTTGGGTCTTATCTATGTTGAGTGACAACTTGTTTGTATCAAACCACAGCCTGGCTTCCGACTGTGCCATGCCTGCCAACTCCTCCGCTACAACCTGGCTCCGGCTGCGGCTCCCGGTATATGTATCATCCGCATATTGGCCAAATTTAGCTATGGAATTACACATAGGCAAATCATTCACATACACCAGGAAAAGAAACGGACCCAGGATGGAGCCCTGAGGAACACCAAGATTCAAAACCCTTTCTCCAGACAGTCTACTACCCACTCTAACCATTTGGGGTCGTTTCTCCAGGTATGATCTAAGCAAGGCAATGCTAGCTTCTGAGGATTTGTAGTATGCAAGCTTTTTAAGTAGGATTTCATGTGAGACACAGTCAAAAGCCTTACTGAGGTCAAAGAATTGTGCTATACTGTAGTTCCCATCCTCAAAATCATCCAGGATGGTACAGATGAGGTCCAGAACTGCCATGGCTGTGCCTCTACCAGAGCGAAAACCAAACTGACAATTTGAGAAAAGTGCATTAGTCTCAAAAAAGAATGAAATTTGATCCACCATGCACTTCTCCATCACCTTAGACAAGATTGGAAGTAGGGAAATAGGGCGGTAGTTGGCTACTTCAGTTTTCTCCCCCTTTTTAAAGATTGGACTGATTATTGCCCTCTTAAGCACTGCTGGGAAAATACCTGACGAGAAACACTGGTTTATGAGGTTGGTGAGTGGCTTAGCTATTAGGCCCTTAATATGTTTGACAACTTTAACAGAGAAACCAAAAATATCAGTGCTGTTTTTGTTTTTTTTGCTGTTCAGTAACTTGCTGGAAAGAAAAGCTCACTGACGGAACAGGCCCATTCAGGTATCCCAGAGGATCTCGGTTTGTTTGGGAAATACCATCAACTATATTTGTAGCAATAGTACTAAAATATTCATTGAATTGTTCAGGTGGGATGTCCGGTTCCTGTCTGCTGTTTCCCGAAAGCCCTGTTTGACCATTTATGATAGACCACATACTCTTCACCGGATTCTTTGAGGTCGCAATAAGGTTATCATTTGCATCTTTTTTTGCCTGTTTTAAAGCTTGGTTATATATTTTTTTAAAATTTATTTATTGGAGTCTGATGCTTGTTATAAAAATCCTGCAAAAAGCGTAGTCTTTCTCTCATCTGACGCAATGTGTCTGTAAACCATAAAACTTTATGAGGATCATCCCTTTTTGCTTTGTATGTCCTTTCAGGGAATGACTCCAGGAATGCAGATTTGAGGTTCTGAATAAACAGAGAAAATTTGTTCTCAATTGAGAGATCAATATTGTCAACAAAATCCCAACTAACCACACCCACCTCCACCTCAAAACGGGCCAATCCATTCTGAGTAATTGGACGAAAAACCTTCCTCTCCAGTGGCCGCCGTACATCCACAGAATCAACACCCATGTCAAGGCAAATACCCTGACCGCAGTGATCAGACAGACCCACCTGGAGGACCTCAGTACCAATCTCTCTACTCAGACAGTTTATAAAGATGTTGTCCAGACAGGCCGTACCCCTCGTTGGGTGATGTATCATCCTCTGAAAGCCATAGCTCTCAAGAAGATCACACAATAAGGCTGAATTTTCATCATTTAAAGTGAAATTGACATTGAAATCTCCTGTCAAGACAACATCTCCACCAAGACCAATCTCCCGTAATGCAGCCGCCAGGGTCTCCAAGAACACCAGAAATGACCCTGATGGAGACCTATACACAGAGATCACACAGAGCCTAAGGGGCTTTATAAGTGAACAGCATAGTTCTATACACTTCTCTATATTAATGCTTAAGACATTTTTGGTTTCATATTTATTTCTAACTACCTCGGCAAGTATCAAGGAACCCCCACCCATGTACTACTCCCGTGCAGAGAAGGAGCTAAGATCATAGTTGTTAATATGCAATGAGTTTAATTCGTCTTTATTTAGCCAGTGTTCAGTTAACGCTACAATGTCAAAAGTTTTATCTGCAAGAAACGCATCCAATTCATGAGTTTTATTACAAATTGATCTGATATTGACATGAAACACACTAAAGATATTATTTTTATGTACATTTAAAGGAAGGTTAGAATTATTAGGTTGAGAAACCTTGTTACAAACATATGAATTTTTATTGTTACATACCGGTAATTTATTATCAGCAACCTTTACGGATCCACTGTAGACTGTGCCTTCATCAGACTCCTTTAAGAGGCCTTTGTCTGATTTAGACGCTGGTAGTTGATAAAATCGTTGATGATTATACCATTGGGCCAAAGTTCTGCATCCATAATAGTGGTTTTGCTTTCTGCTGGAACACCTAGTTTAAAGGAACCGCAATATTTCTCCTTGATTGTTTTAAGTTTATAGCATTGATATCTGTTGTTAGGATAAATTTGTTCCAGGTATTTATTAATGTCTTTTGCCTCTATTGTGGGATCAAAACCAGATAAGAATATCCACTCTAGCGGCGTTAGAGTGGCTGCCTTTAGGACACAATTTATATTAGTGCCTAATTTGGGTGTAGGTCTGCCTGTCCTACGGTTTTGCTGCTTATTTTTTCGCGATTTAACCAGTTTCCAGTCATTTTCGGCATTGTTATTGTTTTGTTTACAATTTTTATCTTTTTCTTCTTCTCCATGAGGTCCGGCCCTGGTGGGAGTTCCTTCAACGAAGACGTCATCTGTCAAAGGCGGAGGCGATGGCGATATGCCATTCGCCGAAATTGAAGCGCTAACTTCAAGCGGCTGCATTTGTGTCGTGCCGCGTTCTTCATCCAGCTCGGCGACAACTATGACGTCATCGGCATCGTCGCTACAAGGACCTCTTGCGGCGGATGTTTCACCTTCTTGATCCTCGTCGGGCAATATGGTGGATTTGACTCTACTGCACTTGTTTGCTGTTTTTGGTATGGGTCTTTGTTTACCTTTTTTATCAATGCCAATTTCCACGATTTACATGGAATTCTCCAATGTTTTGAGCTTCTCTCTCAACAAAGCACAGTTTTCTTCCAGGATTTTGTTCTTGCTTACCATTTCCTTAATCAATCTCTTCAGGTAAGAATTCTCCGAATCATCGTTGTCGTCGACGTCGGTAATGGCGACTTGTTGATCCTTTTCACAGCAATCAAGCCGTGTTTCGTCAATAAACCTGAGTTTATCGTTCCAATCACGTGTGGCACACGATTTATGATATGCTTTTCCACAATTTACGCATATGAAACTATCGAACGATTTTGTTTTGCAGCAAAAATAGTACGTTTTAGTATCAGACTCACTTTTGCGTGCCTTTTTACTTGGCGCCATCTTGCGATGCGTTTTGCGATACTATCGATCGGACAGTTCTAGCAATGTGTATGCCGAACCATAATGTTATCGATCCAGGATTTTTAAATATCTGTTTCTGGGACTGCTTGTTATGGCTTAATATTAAAAATTACAGGTACAATATAGAGCACGCCTATCGTTGTCGGAGTGCAGCGTAGTGGAATGGGAAAATGTGGAAACTGAAAAGAAACATGAGTGGCTTGTGTCTTGTATGTCGTCATAACTCGTACGAGCAGAAAAAACTTAAACTGAAGTTTTAGTAACCCTTCCGAATGTGCCTGCAGGAAAGCCTTGTATATGATATGTGACATGTAGCATGTAGCTTGTAGGGAATCGGCTAGTCTAAATTTTGGAAAGGATTTTCTGTGAAGGGACCCTCTTCAAAATATAGCCATTGTAACTGGGAGTGTTGGCGTCGCGGTAGTATATAGTAGTATCTTCTACCCGATCCATTTTTAACCCTTAGGTGGTATCTGTTACTAATCTTTGGTGTTTTCTGGGTTTGGTGCCTGGATTCAGTTATGTTGGTCTCTTCATCAATATATTTGTTTCATTTATTATCTTTGAGTATTAGTGTTCCAAAAGGAAAGCAATTAGTAAGTATAGTTGATTTGAATTAATTGATTCATTGATTGATTGAAACCTAAGCCAAAACGAGTTCCAGATTAGAACTTGTGTATTTTCTAATTTTCTAACTTGCCATCTAAATGCTAGTGGTGCTTTTTAATTAAATTCAAATCTCAAATTTGTTTTGATTTAATTATATTTTCTTAAAATTAGCCCTTATATTTATATTCGCGAATATTTATTTAACTTGAAATATTGAAATTTAAGTGAAATCCGTCTTGTCCTCAAGGCTGTCAAATAATTGTATATAACTTTGATAATCAATCAATTTCTAATCAAATCTCGACCACCTATTCAGACATCAATTTTGCTTTGACATCAATCATTCTGTAATTGATCGGATCTCTTTTTGTAATCAGGGTTCGAGGTTTATCAGAGTTTGTTGAAATATATTTTTTGGCTTGAATTAACGCCGGCTTCATTATCTAAGATATTTTGTTGAACTTGACGGGTACAAATTATGAAACTGTGCTAGTAGGCCTATTTCGCTTGGCACCCTCTTTTCTGGGCTTTATAAATATTATATTCCAAGCGAACATTATATTTAAATGATTATGGCGTTTCTATTAGACAAAAAGTACTCACTAATAATTTATAATTAATTCGTTGATTATGGGAACATCTCGGAATATTTGGGAATAGAACCAGAGGACATGGGAAGAATGACGAAGAAAATTTAAAAATAAATAGATATCCATCATAGATCCATGGTCTCAAGTTAATACTTCATAAATTCGATTTTTCGTTCCGTAAAACTATTCATCTATTAAAAGGTGTTAAAATTAAAATTCCAAAAATACGATACTCGAAAGAAGTCTGACGAATCAGATATTGCCATGGAGGTTGAAGATCGCGATGACGTTTAATTTAACGCACATTCAACCGACAATGAGCAAGAGGATGATGTTTAAGACTTCGACCAACAGCCAGAGGCAAGGACGGGACAAATTTTTTACTACTCCTAATAGTCGAACAAAGCCAGCATATCGTTTCGCATTTACTTGGCACAATTCGAGAAGGCTGCAACGCAAATACTCCCATAGGCTCTTGAAACCTTATGCTTGATAATGTTATCAATTTAATTATTTCATATATAAAAATCTACATTCAGAAGATATCTGCAGTAAATAAAGACAAGTACAAAGTCCCAAAGAGGAAATAAAGGTTTTGGCAGGTCTGTTGTACACTGTAGAAATAAAAGAAGGTTCAATAAAAGATCACCTGATTTCTGGCAGGATGATGGCATGAATGTAGAAATTTTTCAAGCTGCAATAGCTCAAAGACGATTTAGATGTTTATTGAGGGCTGTAAGGTTTGACGACAGCGATACAAGGCAACAGAGAAAAGTTGAAGATAAATTAGCAGCTGCTCGAGAAGCGTTTGAAATTTTGAATTAGAATTGTAAACTCTATTACTCTCTAGGAGAACATGTGGCACTAGATGAAATGCTTCACATTTCGTGGAAGATGTGAGTTCTGTATGTATATTTCCACTAAGTCAGCTAGATATGGGATGAGAGTTTTTGAATCGCTGATGCTAGATTCTTTTATACATCCCATATGGAAATATATGCAAGAGTTCAACCAGATGGTCCTAACAAAGTTGAAAAACAAGTGCTACTGCTACTTTGAAGATGTGTCAACATTTGAAAGATTACAATGTAGTCGAGACGGTTTTCAATCAAGATAGACTTGCAATTGTTGCAACCATAAAGTCAAATAAACGAGAGCTTCCTGATATATTAAAACAAGTGAATGGTTTAAGCATTGAAACAGCTTTGTTGCACTCTCAACAAAATCCTGAAATTATTTCATTTTATAATGGCTCCAAATATAGAGTTGATGTAGTAGATAGTATAGTTGCAAAATATTCCTGCAGGAGGATGCTTTTCGCCACAATAATCCAGATACTATATGTGCCAAAAGCGAGAGGCCTTATCTTAAATCTTTAGACCTCGAATTGGTGAAATAAAATACGGGTAAGAGAGTGGTAAGCAAGAACTTACCAGAAAACATACTACTCAACATTGCATATAACTAAAACAGAGAATAGAACATTTGGAAATTGAACTGAGATGAAAAAGAGGTTAGTGGCAGAAGTAGAATGTACCGTAAGCAATCATGAACTTTAAGTGGATTTGCTAAGGCAAAATAATTGTGAAAAGGAAGGCTAGGGTGAATGATAGTAACCCAAATGGAGGTGTTGCCACAACCTGGTGCAATTTCTTAAGATCTGAGAAGCAATTCGTCATGTACCAGACTTCTACTTCCAAATTATTATTAGGGGATGGAACCCGCAAAATGAAATTGAACAGCAAACTGGCCAAAGAGAAAATGAGTCGTAGTTTAACTTGCATTGGAACAAGTACAGATGAAAGTACTTCTTTAAATACAGTTCATAAGGATGTACCTCTGCATGTTGACCGATGACAAAGGAACACCGATATGGCGAAATTGAACTCGTTGTGCTTGCTTTACATGGGTGCTCAAAGCTTGGGACTTATGATGACAACTATATGATTTCGAATTTTGAAACAAACTTTATTCGAAGGCTACGTGATGCACTGGAAAATTCAAGCATTGATGAAAATAATAGTTCAACACATAAAATGAAGAACAAAAGGCAGTCCGATTTTAACAATATTTCTTATGGAGGTGATGATGATAATAATGTATACGACGATACAGATTTTCATCTAATGAAAAACCCAGATTCAGATTTATCTGTGTACTTCAATGAAAACGATCAAGATTCACAGACCAGATGTAGACTAACCAAATGTTTAATCTCGAAAAAGCAAACGCGAACTTGGTAAGTGAATTAAAAAAGATAAATCACAAGCTGAGAATTAAAGGCAAAGAAGAGGGAGTGTTTCGATTTGCGCTCTAAAACGCGAGGAAGTCTTCAAAATGTTTGGCAGGAATTATCGTGGAACCAAAGACAAAGTCTTGTTTGCAATTTGGTAAATAAAGTAGCACCAAAGCGAAGAGGATCAAAAGGGGGAACATTTTCAACAACAGGAAAATAGATATGTATGTAAAAATGTTTCTATCCACACTCGGATTAAGAAAATGGTAATTTAGTAATCGAGTTGAGCCGAAATATGTAGGAAATAAATTACGAAAAAAAATGAAAAAACGATACTTACGAAAAACATAAATTAAAAAAAAACAAGTTACGACGTAAGTTGACCTTCAATCTTCAACATTACAAATTACAAATTCTTTAGTGACTTCAACAAGAATCAGACTTATTCTTTTATAACACCAGGAAGAAAATCCGGTGATCCCAATGACGTATATTTTCCAAAAACTGGAAAACAGATACAGTTACTATTTTGTATGTAAAAAGATATTTCTGTCCACACTTGGAGAAGAAATAAAGGACGAAAAAGAAAAATGAAAAAGCGATAATTGTTAAACAGACTCTTGTAACGATTCCGAAAAAAATCTGAACAAGTTACCATCATAGCGCTGTCAAAAAGAGGCCAATAAATTATACTAAAAAGTTTTATATAGCTGCAAGCAAACTAATGAACTAGTAATGAATGAGAATGCAATAAAAACAATAACCTAAATCAATTTGTATTAGTCTCTACCAACCAAATAAGACAGATCTGACATTTGCTTTCAACACAAGAACAACAATTTATCAAAAGGAAGAACGTGGAAAATGTTGGGAGAAAAAGAAGGAACAAGAGCGGAAAAATAGAAGAGAAAGGGCAAGGTGTAACAGTCCAATTTTGCCAGTGTCAAATGTCTTAAATTTCATTTTATACGCGGCATTTAGCAAAAAAAATGCTGTATTTTGCGGCAGGAAATATTGAAAAGAGGTCAATACTCCTCGAAGATAATTAATTCTAAATTTATTGATTTGATTTGCTGACAATAAGCCTAAAATTACTGTATTCCTTAATGTAAATTAACTCTATTCTAACTATAGGTTAACGATATATTTGTATTAGCCTTTATAACACTTTGTGACTATATCTATTAGAGTTGATAAGCGAAGCACATTGTTATTAGAATAGCTTTGCTTAATTTATATTACATTACCGTAGAACAGCCAGCGAACCGATTTATATTTTTAAGAATTTTCTTAGTCAAACCCGCTTTCACGTTTCATTAGACTCGTCAAATTAATATTTTGTTTTCGGTTTGAATATTTCATAACTTTTTGGAACCCTTAGTTGCTAGACTCCAATCACCGGCCGATCATTCTGAGATCGTTAGATCGTTTTGGGACCTCTGCTTTATATATTTATCTTTCCACCCGGCATGCTGCACTTTTTGTAACATGCGGTTGTTGGTTCCGAGTAATAGGAATGGGCTATTTCTCATAGTTGCAGCTGTCGATTTAAATTTTCAAAAGTTTATCGTTTTGTTGGCGAATATTCTCTGGTATTTCTTAACCATTTAATTTCAGTGCATTAATTGTGGCTCCCGCCGTCATTTCACCATCCTAATAAACGAGAACTAAGTCGTTTATTATCTTAAAATTATTCCTTGGATCGAATCACTCGGCATGTTTCAGCCCATTACTACTTCTTGATCTGACGTAGTTCTTTAATCTCGGGGAAGGAGAAAGGCAAATTGACGGAAACGAAAAGAGAGCCCTTCTAAAAGTACCTTTCAAGGCGAGAAGAAGGTTTGCTGTGAGTGCAGTCTTAGAGATTCAACCTTCAATATTGTGATTTAATTCCACCCATTCTTTGGGGATATATTGTGGTATCTCTTTGTGTTTTGACACGACCGATTTTTCGGGATCTAAATACTGTACTAGGTAAGCATTTTCTCTGGACTTATTTTTTCCCTATTGCTTGTGAAGCACGCGGACGACGCCATGACGCTAATGGTTTTTTCCCTTATTTCTAGAGGCTTTCCAAGTTCGTCGTATAAGATCGAGACCGTCAAATCTCCCGTAACCCTCACTCACGAATGAGGTAATTATTGCGAAAGATTTTTTTTGCCTAAATTAACGATTTAATTTCTTTATATGTGTTAACCTTTTTTCTGCCTCGTCCGCCATTTGCTTTGCATCCCTTGTGTTATCTTATCTACTCCATTTTATCAAATCTGAATTTTTATTTTAATGTGACTTGAGTTTTGATCATATGGGGAAGTTTATATTTTCTTTTAGAGGTGACTCATACCTATTTTTTTTATATTCAAGTTGTCTGTACCTCAGTATTTCATTTATTTGCTGATGGTCATTGAAAATTCATTGATAATTTTTGGGGGAATTTGTTTTATACAGAAAAATAATTATGCCAGGGGGGGCTATAGCTTTTTATTATTAAGTAAGGGATCTTTGTCTAATGCGTATTTGGTTATTTCAGGGTTCAAATACCAGGCTACCACTTTACTACCAGGCTACTACTTTAATTAGCGGGTCACAGTCCAATTACAGGGCCACAGTTCAATTTCCGGGCTACTTCTAGCTCCAGTCTACACTAGAGCCAATGAATTATCGATTTCTCTGCGGGTTCTATCCTCGGGGCCAGGGCCATAGTAGTACCAACAGATGCCCGGCGTCTCCACCAGAGTTTGACGGATATAAAGGGTATCATACAGAAGCATTTATCTGTATTATTATTTCTTTTTTTGTGATTTGTTATAATGAATTTTGTACTATAGATTGTGCCTCAAAGAGCTAGGTTTCATTAAGTCATTTATTTTTCTTGCCGATTAATAATAGTTTCTAATATTTGAATATAAATCAAGCATTGACTGGGTTTTATGTAGTTCAGTTAGAATCGATCTACGTCGAAGATGAAAAATGTCTATTGGTCAAAGACTCGATGAATTTACACTGTAACCGATTACGAGAACATGAACATGAATAAAATGTTTATAATAATTTTTTTTAGAGCGTGTGTTTTAATATACAGTCAACTTTGATCTTTTCGTTTAGATAATTATTTATGTGTCCTTAGTTTAATTTAATTTCACTCAGCAATCCAAGTGCAAGAAACTTGGACAGATTCGCCCTTGAATTTATTTTACTTAGCACATTGACAAATTTATCGTATCAGATTTCAGTACCTTAGGTGGGTATCCACCAAGAGACTGCGTTTCTGTGAACTGCAGCCCAGTGATCGAGCGGAATAGGTGGGAGACAAAAGTCTCTCGAACAGATGGTTCGCTCGGCTGTACATGTAATACAATTACAATAGAAAATTTTAGGTTCATAATCGCTGTAGTTTATAGTTTTCCTTGTATGTTTGTATTTTCAACTTCAAGTTAAACTTTTGTGCGGGTCGCATGCAGATCTTGGGAGCATTCGGACGCTAAGCAGGTTGATTAATGTTCAAGATTTTATATTTGTGATAGTGATCCAAACCAGCTTAGACTATTTCCCGAAACTTATTTAAACTGGCCAATTATTGACTCCTTCCTCAACTAAATCATGCAATAAATGCACCAACTTCATTCCGGAATGGAAAAAAAATACGAATTTAACTTAAACGAAACTAAATATTTTCCCAAGGTATGCATTTTCAATAAGAAGTTTTCTTACCCCATTCCAATCTGAAAATTATTTACTGAATAACAAAATTAACATAAAAAAAAAATAAAAAACACGAATTTAATTTTAATGACACTTAAATACGAACGCAGGATAATAATAATCACAGATTCACAATAAAACTAGATATCTAAGTATAGTAAGTGTCAAGAAAATATTATATCATAGCTTAATAAAACACATTAGAACATATTCATTTTTTGTTATTAACATAATATATAAGAAATTCCAACAGCACCTTTAAAAAGCGTTGCGAACAAAGGAAATTCATTCCGTTCTTATCAAAACAAAGTGTGACAATAAAACTTGAAATATGGTTTAAATTTAATCAAAAGAAATTCATGTGAGTTGGCTCTATTTCTGCTCAAAGCAAATAAAAGTCACCAAAGCGTTTCGTCGACATTTCAAGTCACGCAAGTAAATAAGTTCCATAATATAATAGAGAGGTATAGAATTCTTAAAAATAAATACGTTGTTACATGTGCTCGATATAATGCTCCTTTTTAAAGAGACTTTTAACGTCTCTTTTCCATCTCTATCAATTGACTCGTAACATATTACATTTGACTAAAATTGGGAAAATTAGTCGCATATTTAAGCATCTATTAACTATACCGAAGTGCCTAATTAACAGGAGCATGAAAATTAACATTTTTACATTAAATATATTAAAATATCATACGGCATTCTCGCATAGAGGCAAATTCTCTTGTATAATAAAATTTCAGATCGCATCCTATAATTCTTAGCCATTAGCAAAAGTGTATAATAGATAAGTCACGCAAACGAAACTTGAAAGCTTCATCCGTATGGCTTATTTCCGTTTTAAACCGTGGAACCTCGAACTTTCATTGAAACCTTTGCTAACACTTAGGTTTGGAGTTTCTCGTAAATAATGTATATCGCTTAAATTTACTTATGAATAACTAATGTGAGTACGCACAAGTAGGAAACGTGTTTTGTTAAGAAAATTAGCAAATAAGCTTGGCTTGAAAATATATCCACATAAATACGTACATGCCATAAAGTTTACTAATAATCGAATCAAATTGATATAAATCTTAGTTTGGGTTAGTTTATTATTTATTATTTTCTGTAATGATATATAATAATGTAATTTATTAACATTAATTATAATCAATTATCATTAATATATGCTATTTTTCCCATGTTTATTTTCACAAATTTATTTTTGCAGTAGGGGAAATATGCCTAAGATGCCTATGTAGATACAAATAATTCAAGATGAGGAGGGCCAGTACAGAGATCTCGGAAACCGTAAGAGATACCACAAAGGTTAAATCATAAAAAAATTAATGATTTAACGTTCAATAAAATGCTGGTTCAGGAGATATCCGTAAAACATCGAATTTTTCAAAATGGTTTTAATTTTTTCCGGATTTATTTCAAGAGATATTTCGAAATAAACGATTTTTTACCACGCTCCCTTTTTCCCTTTACAAGATAGCGATATTGAATCAACTTAATTTTTTGAGTGTTAGATTGTCAGGCGTTCAAGGAGACAACATTATACTAGTGAATAATTGCTGAGGATCAAAACTTCTCCCCTAGTCAAGCTAGTATCTGGTTGCAGAACTTCTCCTCGGGGTTCTTTTCCTTTATTGTAAACACCATCTCTTACTCCAAGGGTTGGGCTGAGCTGGGCTGAGTACTACTTCCGTTTTCTCTTCACTTCCCGGAAAGGTCTACTATTTCGAAAACAGCTTCTTTAGTCCACAGAGTTGTGATGACAATAAACCAGAAAAAACTTAAGTCTGACTGTCCGGCTCTTCTCTCTCTAATGACCAGACCAGAGAAAACATCCAAAGAGAAAAGCAAAGAGGCATATACAGCTCCTATTCAAATAGCCTTTCGGAAGTTATGTGGAATGCTTTCTCATATGGTATGCCACCTGAAGGCTTCCACCCATGCAACAGCCAATACTACACCCAGATGCTTCAGGTTCACTAAAAAAAATGCAAGCCACGCTTCGTTTAAAATGAAGAACAGCAGCGTTGCTATCAGCTACAATGAAGCTATCCACAATAGTCAGGTTCTTGTGGGTTAAAGCCCACACATGCTCCTCTGATGAGTTCCTTAAGGATGAAACTATATTTGAAGCGTGGCTTGCGTTCTTTGAGTGAACCTGGAGCGTCTGGGTGTTGTATGGGTGGGAGTCTTCGGATGGCATGCCATATGCGAGACCATTCTACATACCATGCGAAAAGGGGAGGCGCTTAACGCCTGGAAAGGGATATCTTGTCACGGGCCGTTTTGGCTATCGTATATCGAAGCGTAAATAACCTTAGAATTCGTCACCATGCATATGGCATTGAGCGCATTTGTATTTACTAGCGGAAAACCCTCGTGGATTCTGGCTGGCTTCGCTTCGACGATATTAAAATAAACAATTAAAATAAAATTTGCGTTGCTAAACAAAGTTCGATTTCGAATAAATTGAATTTGGCGTGTGAGGACCCCGAAAGTAAAGTCGGTGGCCTCACTTAAATGCCTCGGAATAATTAAGAAATTCTATTAGTTGAAGTGGCTTAATGACAATGCCCTTTTGGCTACTCTGAGTAGTTTTTTTTTTGGTAGATGCCTATACATCGAAATCCCAGGTTTCCATCGTCTAATTCCCTTGGATGAATTATTAAAAGGAATATGGGACTTGTCAAGCCATGCGTTCATTGGTGGAGCAAGATTTACGAAGTGGCAATTCTCGCGTGGCCTGCTGCTTCTCGAGCTCCTGATCTCCTTGCGCAACTCTCTACGTCGACCTTTGTGAGGCAAGCAGTTATTTTGGGCACCGGTTGGAATCAATTTTTGATTTTACCTATTGACAGTTTCAGTTTAACAGTTTCAGTCTATATTTGTGCCTTATCTTTTCTTAAGTTTTGATGTCTGAAACTGCCCTTTGTGGGATTTGAATGGTGCTTTAGCGAGGTGAGTTGAGTTTTTTTTGTCTTCGCCCAACTGTAAAGCTATCTAGCGATAAGCAACTGGCTACCCCTACATAGGTAAATTATTATTTTTTTAAATTCTGATTTCTCTTTTTCCTTGATGGTTGATTTTGATTACCGAGTTATAATGCTCGTCAAGTAAGAGTTACGTGTGGAACCTTGAATATGTGTAGTTTCACAGACTCCTCCCGTTGGGTCTACTCCTCCAAATTAGGTCTGTTCTTCCCGTTGGGTCTATTCCTACCGCTGGGTCTATTCCTACCGCTTAGTCTATTCCTACCGCTGGGTCTATTCCTACCGTTGAGTGCATTGCTACCGTCGGGTTCATTGCTATCGACGAGCATCGTTAGCCACAGAGTGTTCCTTGGCTACGCCTGTCAAGTGGTACTACCTATATAGAGCCTTGCAGTCCTTCGCCTGTCAAGGAAGTCTTCTTTCTACCGTCAGCAGTTCTTTTCTGGAAGCTGCCTGAGGAGCTACTCATCGGCCAAGTGAGCAATTTCAATTTTTTTTCTATATATATTTTGCGGCAATTGCGTTTTTTGGCTTTGTTTTCGAACAAAGATTAACTTTTTAACTTTTTCTCCTTAATTAAGGTAACATTTATTTTAATCTTATTTTCTTTTAAATGAACTTTGATTATTGGGCCAATTTTGTCTAGCCGAAGATGCCTGATTAAATTTAAAAATTCTAAAATTGAGTTAAAACCGTTAGATCTAGAACAAATCAGATTTTGGATTCAAATTTGAACTTTTAATTGACTGGCGCAATGACGTTGTAGATCAGATAACTACTAGTGTTGATACGGCCTAGTAGACTTTGCGTTATTCTTAATTTTTTTATTGCGGCCTTTGATATATTCTTTATTCAAACAAATTGTCATTATCTTTGTCTTTCCGGTAACTTGACCGGGGAGCACTTATGCCCAAGTGACATACCTTAAAGTCTATAATTTATTGGTTGCTACAATAACGCCAGGTCTAACCAGTTTTTCTCATATTGTTTTTGTGGCGGTTACCAACGTATCTTAACTGATATCCAGGTAGATATAGTTAGTTAGTAATACGGCCCTGTAACGGATCATGATTTGACGCCCGTTAATTAGCCATGGTTTAAGTGATTACTCGAGCTATTTGAACTTACCTATAACGAGAAGATATTTGCAGCATCACTGGCCTTCATCATATTTTACTGATGTTTTTTTTATTAAGGCTGAACGCGTTCGTCATTAATTACAATTGAATAAGCGTGTGATTTATTTCACCAAGTAAAACCTACTATTTCTCGTTGAAATTCAGCGTTACAATAACATTAATCTGCTAGAATTGCTGGTCATTTTCGCGTCCTTATTCTTTCTTTTTATGATCGGCTGTGATATTTCATTTAACAGTAATAAACCGATTTTTTGTTTGTCTATTTACCTGTTTTATTTAATTAACTCTTGATTGATATTCCAAAGGAGATGCCCGCTGAAGTAAGTATCTGATTTCTTATTATTTGCGCTCAATAATTGAAACGTTTTGTATTTAATTTTGATTAATATTTGAGTATTTGTGTATCGCTGACTTTAGTCATTTTTGATTAATATTTGAGTATTTGTATATCACTGATTTTAGTTTTTTTTTGTTAATATTTGGGTACGTGCTTATTACTGACTTATATTTGTTGTTTTATAGTTCGGTTTCTTGATAAAAAAAATAATTTTTTTTTTTGTTTTGGTATTTTTTTATTTTGTCGCGAAGCTTAAGCTAAAACGAGTTCCATATTTCATTAAATTTTTTCTCGCTTGTGCTGTCTACAAGCCCGTGGCGCCTTAAATAAATCAACCCACCCCTACTCTCTGACATTTGCGCTAGGGTCTAATTTATACGCTCGGCGACAACTCGTTTTAGCCTAAGCATCGACATACGAAAATTTATTCAACTTCTAATTTTAATTCTCAAAATTAAAACTTATTCTTTTGTTTTGAGTTTATTCACTCCCAAGGTGGGGTGAAGGTTTTGCGCTCATTGGAAGGACAGAAAGAGCGTAATAATCTGTGCCGTGGCAATCTGAATAGCTCTATCCTCCTTGTTATTTCCTTTTGGTACGTTTTCTCTGACAAGGCTCATTAGAGAGTAGAACCGTATAGTCAAACTTAAGTTTTTCTGGTTTATTGCCATTACAACTCTGTGGACTGAAGAAGATGTTTTCGAAGTTGTAATCCTTTTCGGGAGTGAAACAAAAACAGAAGTAATAAATACTCAGTCCTCAGTCCAACTTTTGGAGTTGGGGGTGGTGTTTACAATAACGTAAAATGAGCCTGAGGAAGAGTCAGTGCAACCAGATACTGCCTTGACTCAGGGAGAAGTTTTATTTTTGAGCTATTACTCACTGGTATATTGTTCCAACAAGCAATATGCATATATGCACTTATACGCCTTAATTGGCGTACGTACACATATACATACTTATACCCATAACGGGTCTTACCTGGAGAAGAAAAATGGGACATAAGCCACAAACAAGAGGCAGCCATAAATTAGCTTCAGCTAGGTAACCTCCCATTTCAACCCAGCGCAGCGTCTCCACGGAAGCTATCTGCCGTGACTATTCGTATGCCCATAAGCAAAAGAAGAGACGTGGAAAATAATGGAAAATATCCTGGGCTTGTGCGCAGAATAGGAGCGGAAAGGAACAGATCGAGGTAACTTGGTGACATGTATTTCCACTTTTTGGCTGTATCGGCCAATGTGGATACATATGCCTGCATGCACTCATGCACCTTAATTGCCTCCATCTACTCCTGTTCGGCGGATAAGCCAATCTATACTGAGGAAGATTTTCGACATGAGCTAACATGGATAATTTCAACAAATAATTAAATACAACTGGCTAACCATCATATATTTTCATTACAACTAAGTGTCTAGGTACGTGTAATAAAATTAATCTTACTGAGTGTTCTATTTGCTATGTCACTTAGTATATAATATGCATTACGCTTACATATTCCCCTAATGCAACGATCCTTGGTTAGTGAATATGCTAATAGCAGTAGATTTTAATCAGCTACAAATTGCCGATACCCAGCTAGCCACTAGCACAAATTATGATTAGAATTTCCTCAAATGACCACGATTTTACCATAAACGTCCTTAGTGGATAGCGCAACAGAATTTAGTCTAATGGTGTAGTGTTTTGAGGTGTTAATACTACGAGATAATGGTAATACTAATGCGTTTTGCCGATAAATTTATATTTGCGAGGATATAATCTTTATAATCGTTCTCTATAGACAGCCTTTATAGTGAGGGAAAAATAAATGTTTAAATATCCTTGCACTTAGTGCATAAATTAATTCTTAGAGTTCTCTATATAGAGAAATTGAATTTGACGAGCTTGAACAAGCCCAGAATAAAATAAATTGTTGTTTTAGAGAAAATTTGTAAGGGATATGTAAATAATTTTTCTCGTCAATTTAATTTTTTCCGATATTAACTATTTGTAATAGGTTTTTGCTTTGACTTGACTTTTTAGATACTCACTGAGAGTGAAGAAAGTTATGTTAAAATCCAAATTAAAATCAAGGAGTTTAAAAAAATTACCACTACGAATGTATAGGACTGAAGGAGCTATCTGCGAAGCATACAAATTAGACCTTAAGCTTAATATGTCGGCGAGTAGGGGTGGGTTATTTATGTAAGGCGCCACTAGCCTAAAGACGACTTAAGCCAGAAAGTTCCTTCACTAATGAAATAATACCCGATGAAATAAAAAGTTGTACGTCAAAAATTTGATCTAGTAGGTTGCATATAATAATATAAAAATAAAAAAGGTAGGTCAGAATAATTCGTTAATCAAGTTATTTCTGTTCAGATTTCTAGTAGGTATTTTCAAAACCTTTTAAATGAGATACTACTCAATACGAGTTTTAGAATTTAAAAAAAAAATAAAAAACATTTTTTTTATTTTTTTTGTCAATTCTTAAGTAAGATATTCACCAAATTTCGGGATAGAGAAACAATATTAATAATGCAAAAAGTGTTTTTTTTTTATTTTAAACACCATTTTTCAGAGTTTACCGAGGTGTCTACAAACTTTGATTGTTAACTTCTATCGTGATTTAAAAGTAAAACCTAAACAAAACTCATCCTCCTCAACGTTCCCATCCCTTCCTAGAAAAAAATTCAACAGGACCAAAAGTTTCGATGTTTGCTATTTTTTCAAGCAGAAACTTGTTGAAATTCCTACTTAAGAGGCGCGCCCTAAATATCTCACCCCCCACCCCTTCCTAGAAAAAAAATCAACAAGACCATAAGTTTCAATATTTGCTATTTTTTCAAGCAGAAACTTGTTAAAACTTGCTGACACGCGCGCATCTAATTTGGTAAGTAACGTTCTACCTCCCCCTATCGTCCTTGGTTGTGTTCTCTGCAAGGAAATACCTGTAGTGCTCAGACACTGCAATCCAATTGAATTTGCTAATTAGTTCATTTTATTTTCCTACACCCAAAGCAGATATTTTAGTAATTAAAAGAGATTCAATATCAAAGAAGGTTCAGCCGGTTACTGCTACAGGTCGAACTTACATACTTACTAAAGAAGAAATGTTAAATTCTTCAAAAACTTTAGAAAAAAAGACAAAAATTTAGATACGGGTTTTAAATTTTTTTGTAAAATTTTGTTTCTCTTAAAAGTAATAGGCATTGTTTGTTTGGGTTAGTTTATCAAAATAAATGCCATTTTTTTCTTGTATTTTTAGTTATTATTTTTTTTCACCTTGTTCCCATTATTTCTCCATCTTGAAATTTGGCCAATATGTTGCTAAAATGTTGAGAACAATTATATATTTTTTCGAAGAAAATTTAAAAAAAAACTTTTTTTTTTAATTTGATTTTTTTTTTCAAAATTATATATTTTTTTGAAACAACTATATTGAGTGGTACCTCATTCGAAAGGTATTTTCAAGACCTTTTAAATGAGATATAATTCACTGCTCTAGTGTAAGTAGCTCTTAAGATATCTCGATTTCTCTTAGTATATGCTTAGGGAAAATGGTCACTTTTTTCGACTTTCAAATATCAATTAAAAAAAACTACTTGTCAGACAAATTTGAAACTTGGAATTTTTCTGCTACTAGACGGGCAGAATTACTGTATTAAAAATTACCAAAATAAGAGGGATCACCTGCCAAACGTTTGGTTGATTTGAAATGAACTAGTTTTTCTTCGATTTGGTCGGACCATCAGAAAGGTACTTGGCAGTTTTCACTTCCACCATGGAGTGAGGAGCTCTTCTTGTAGGCCATGTTAATCAGTCCCATACATTTGGGTATACGGATACGGATAAGAAAGAAGATGGTGAGGCATAAATATGCCAGCCACTTGCGTACTTAGGCCACTTGTGCGAGCCCATTGTGCCTCCAGAAAGGTTTTACAAATCCAGCAGTCTTACGATGTTTCTGTAGCTTAGTATGCGGCTTGGCTTGCATCCCTATATGTCGGCCATCGTTGGTGAGCATGTCTTTGTCTGGCGAGAGCGGGACAGTCGCATAGAATGTGTTCTGCCATCTCGTCCTCCAAGCATTCTCTGCACAAGGACTCGTCAACGACACCTATCTTGTGCAGATGGCCATTTCGTCTGCAATGACCGGAAAGAATTTCTGTCATTATTTTCAAATTTTTCTTTGATAGTTTTAGAAAATATCTAGTGTTGCATTTACCAGGACCTGTTAGTGTTGCTTTGGAGTGGCGAAGACATTCTGCCGTTTTCCACCTGGTGCTTCATTCTCGAATTGCAGTTTTTTCATTTGTTCGCGAACAGTGTCCATGGTGAGTGGTAGTATTGGTTCTGGACAAATTGGTTTTTTTACGAGACGCTTCCTTGGCAGGAGTGTCTGCTCTTTCATTGCCAAGGTCTCCATTGTGCCTTTTTCGAGGCGATGGTTACTCTGTTTTCTGCAGATATTTGGTTTAGTGACATTTGAGTTTAGTCACTTTTTCTACATTTCTCATCAATGTAGTCGTGTTCTTTATTTATTTTTTGTCAGGTCTACCTTTTGGTAGTAGATCTACTGTTTCGCTACATTGACTACCTCTCCGATGCTAATAGACTGATATCTACTACCACAATAAGAAAAATTATGTTCTACCATTGCCTGATCGATCCTTCGATCATCTGTATTTCCTTGGTTTGTCGCCGTGTATCCTATAGCGGTTGTCACATGATTTAAATTACCCAATGAGAACATCAAAAATCAGAATAGGTTAAACGTCTTAAATTTGAAAGGAAGGTCGTTTATCTTGTTGGCAACGATCGACTGGGTAAGTGCTAATTTTTTGATCTTGTAGCATTTTGTTCATCTTGCATATATTTCACTAGTTTCGTCATTTTTCAAATACATAATTAATAATTGTTTGATGATTAGGTTAATCATATTTCGCTAAAGCAAGAATTTAGCATTTTTATATTATAGTTTCGAGTAATTCACGATTTCAATTATCTTAATTTTTTGTAGTGGCCATTAGGTTTAAATACCGATTTGTTGGTGGATAATTGCGTATCTTATTAGTCAAATTCATGTAATTTGATAATGATTTAATCCAAATTTATAGAAAACGAAATTATTTCATCGTTTAGCGGTCACACATATTATATTACGTATTTTCATTTAAATTGAATAGTATTATTTGGGAAATTCTCGGAGCGCATTTTATATATTCCTGTAAATCGTATTTTAGTAGAATTTCTCTGAATTTTCCCTCATGGTATTGTTGGGTATAGTATTTTTTTTCTTTTCAGGCCTATTTCATTAATATTTCAGTTTATTTGTAACATCAAGCAAATAATTATTAGCACTTACCCTGTTGCGTTTCAGCAATGATGTATCGACATTAATTTGCATATAAGAGAGGTTTAAGTACACGTGTGTAAATTTACCTGGTTTATTTTTCTTTATCTTTTATCTAAGTTCCTATTTTAAGGTGAGATAGTGATTGTCTTATCTTTATCTTTAATTAATTGAGGCGTAATTACGCTCAATTATCGTTTACGTGCCAAGGGTCATATATTTGTAAAAAGTAATAGAAATTACTTATTTGGAGTTATAATAAGACTCATTTATAGAGAGGTTGAACCTCTATTTTTCTATTTATCATTAAATTCAAGTTATGTTTTACTTAGAGTTGCCGAGAGCCACTGTTTGGACAAGTTTCATAATTTTCTTTTGAATTTTAAATTTCAATCACAATTTCTTTTGAATTTCATATCTTAAAGTAAAGAAAAGAAATATCTTGAGTAACAGTAATTATTTATGGTGTTGCTTAACCATAGTTATCTATAATTTTTGTCAACTTAAAATTGTAATTTAAGTTCTGATTATACCTGCTGTAACCA
>MU188377.1:1364-63348 GCA_016904865.1 Pissodes strobi
TAGGTGTTGGAAAAGATGTATTTTAGTTTGGTGAAAAATTACTATCTATGCATCACATAATTTTACCAAAGTTTCAACCAAATATCTCTAAAACGTTTTAGATTTTTAGGATTTTTCTTAGCACCCTTCTAGTTCAAAAACTAAGCGTTTGTGGAACAATGTTTATTAGAACTTTTTCTAGTATTTTTGGATGGCCAATCTCTCGCCGAGCGTTGGTTGGTGCATGTTTTTGTTGTCCAGGGACATGCAATAATATGCTTTTTATTTTTTCTTTCGAAAACAAGGTAAGATATGAAAACAAGTCAAGAGACAAAAAAAATTATTTTTAGTGGCTTAATCATAAGAAAAATATAAAAATTGCAAAAAAGTCAGTGGCGTACATTTTTTTCGACAAAAATAGTTGACACGGTGCCTTCGGGGACGCCACTGGACTTGATAATTTTAATCTAGTTAAAGAAAAATTAGCCCCTTATCACTGTAAATAACGCTGCCAAATTTCAACAAGATCGGACAAAGGATATTTAAGATATTTTAAAAATGCCGATTTTTTTTTAAATGTTCAACACCCTGTATCTTGAAAACTAAGCATTTCCGGACCTACGTTTATATCAACTTTTTTTCTTATTTTTGGATAATGAATCTCCGGCCGAGCGTTGGCGCATGTTTTTTGAAACACCCTGTATAATAAGTATAAGGCCATGGATCAAGATCCAGGACGTTGGAGTCTTATCTTAATGTGTGGTGTGGCATTCTGGGAGGCAAAATTATCGGACCATATTTCTTCGATCGACCACTAAATGGTAACGTGTTTCTAGATTTTTTGGTCACCGAATTACCGATTTTGTTAGAAAATGTGCCACTGGAAATACGCAAAATTTGTTCTTGCAATTAGACGGTTGTCCAGCACATTTACCTATAAATGTGCGAGAACATCTAAACACAGTATTTAAACAGCGATGGATTGGAAGAGGAAGTCTATTTCCATGGCCGCCCAGATCCCAAGACTTAACCTGTATAGATTGCTATTTATGGGGCCGGTTAAAAGACAACGTATTTCAAACTCAAACTACAACTAGGCAAGACATAGAATACAGGATTCGAAATGCAATTCGCAACCTACCATGAGCCGAAATTGAATCTGCAATTTTTTCCACGCAAGAGAGGCTCCATCAATGCATAGAACGTGATGGACAGCAATTTGAGCACTTAAGGAGGCATTAAAAAACTTTTTTCTTCAAACGTCAGTAAATCCGTCATTACTCGACTGTGTAGGCGGCCGTGAAGTTTCGTTTTTCCTCCGCCGGAGCTTTACTTTTCACTTTTCCGCCGGCGGAGGTAAAAGTGTTGTCAGAGAAATATAGATACAATACAAGATTTATTAAACTACAATTTGCATTTATCACTCAATTTGTGACTGCATTTCTAAAAATCACTAATTTAGGAACAAATTGGTTATTATTCTCAATAACTGCTTATCAATACGGAATTAAAACGCAATCGGAGACGCAATCTTAAAAAAATAATTATTGTTGACAGTGTCCACTGACAGCTTTATGTTACATTACTATAGCAACAACCTGTGCCTATTCACCGACACCGGTCTAAGCCGCCTTGCGAACCCACTTATCTTTAATAATAATTGGATATTATTACTATTAAAAAGAGATGATTTTGCATTAATTTGTCGACATTTGAAGAAAAAACAGCATATTTTATTTGGAGGAAAAGGTACTTTTCATGACTTGCTCTCTATTACCAGCCTCACTCCGTTCGGCTGTTAAACACGAGCGCGCCATGAAAAGTATCACTTTTCCTCCATATAAAATAATATACTATTTTCAGGGCCACGACTTACATAAAAAAGAAAATTTCGTAAAAATATGAAGGCCCGTTTTCAAAAAAGTTATCGAATTCGAAACCCACTGATTTTCTAGTAAAATTTTCTGCTGCCGTTATTTTAGGTTAGGAACAAGATATTGAGGCGCGGTTTTCACTAGCGTGTTTGGGCATCATTTTGCTATTTTTTCATGAAAAAAAAACTGATACCAATAGATTTAATTTTTTTAGGAATTTCGCAATTTCTGTCGTAGTATCCAAAAATGCCTTCTAGTGGCGACATAGCAAATTACAATCACCACAAATAAAGTAAGTTTTGTTGCCCAAGAAAAACTCTTTTTTACAGTTAAATTTGACGTTTCTTTCTAATATTGTTATTAGACATTTGTTTTATCTTCCATGGCCTGCTACTTATTATATACGTACCTATATTATAGTTAATATGCGCCTAAGCATAAAGGGTGTCTTTGTTGTTAAAAGTTACAACCTAAAATTGCTATATTGATGACGATTCAAGCTGCTTTTATTTTTTGCGGTTCCTAGTTTTGAAATAGAAATTTAAGTTACCTATAAAAAACAACCAACAAACTTGGAGAAAAAAAAAATTAAAAAACTGATTTTATAGTAAAATTTTCTTTTACCGATATTTTAGGTTAGGAACAAGATATTGAGACGCGGTTTTCACTAGCTTGGTTGGGGATCATTTTGCTTTTTTTTCATAAAAAAAACTAGTACCAATAGATTAACTTTTTTTTAGAAATGTCGCAATTTCTGTCGTAATATCGAAAAATGCCCTCTAGTGGCGACAGCAAATTACAATCACCACAAATATGGTAGGTTTTGTTGCCCAAGAAGAGCTCTTTTCAACGAGACCAAGTCGGTTGAAATCCGTTAAGCCGCGCTGAAGTTACAGATGTTTCTTGACAAAAACATTTGAACACCCCCCACCAGTTTGTTTCTGGGGCTAGGGCAAAAAGTGTTTAACAAAAAAAACTCGAATTTATCTCAGTTTGAAAATGCTTGTATTTTTTTGTTATCTTAATTAGGCAAAATTCCGAAAAACACTACTTTTCCAATTTAAGATGGCGGTTACGCCCCCTAGCGGCCATCTGCGAAATCTGAAAATAATTTCTTGGTTTTTTTTTTGGCTACTTTAGTTATAAAATTTTTAGCGCAAGTCCCTACACTGAGTAGATTCCGAGATACAGTACCTTGCACGCTTATTTGGCCACCCTGTACACTCGTCCACACCACATTTTAGAATCGAGTTGGAACCCTAGATTCCGAGATACAGTACCTTGCACGCTTATTTGGCCACCCTGTACACTCGTCCACACCACATTTTAGATTCGAGTTGGAACCCGTTCGGTACGGTTTGGTGTGTTATCAACAAAAGGTCGTCTAGCGACGATGATGATTTTCTAAGTGCAAATGCTGGATTTATAATCGTAGATAGGCCGATTTCCCAGGAACAAAGAAACGACGTTCTCGCCGCTAGTGGATGACAACGCCATTCAAAAATATAACTTATACGGTACAACTAACTTATTAGAACTTAGAATGAAAACAGCGGCCATTTTAACTTCAAAAAAATACTTTAACTTCACCAGATTCTGATAAATTGTCCAGCATAATATCACTTGTTGCAATGATAAGCGGAATAATCACATGAAATGCATGTTAAGTCCATTGCGCGGCAAGACAGTCATTACGCAAGAGCAAAATTGACTCAGCAATATCTAGGCCCGGACTTAAACACAAATCGGAATTTCAAAGCTTTTAAGAAGTTGTACCCAAACACTGAGATTACTTACAAATTTTACAGTTCAACATTCAAGCCCAGCATTCTCAAATTCCATCGGTGGACACCTGTAACTTATGCGACAAACTAAACTGCAAAATCTTGGTTAATGTAGAATCTAGTAGCTCCGCTAAAATTAAACTTGAAGCTCACCACGGCAAGGCCGAACAAGCTCAACAACTTTTAAGGAAATATTTCAGCTGTTCTAAAGAAATTGATAGGAACGTATGTGTTTTATAAATGGACTTAGAACAGGTTTTATTGGTGAGCACATTAACACACTCAGATATGTTTTATCTTTTGCAGCTCTCATACTTCAAGTTTGGTATCCATATAGGAGACACCAGAACGGCATTTATGTATTTATGTCACGAGTGATTAGCCGGACGTGGTTCCAGTGAAATTACTTCTTGTTTGCTCTATCTTCTAAATGAAGGTGTTCTGACATCCAGGTCAAATTTGATAATATGATCTGATAACTGTGCGGGTCAGAACAAAATAGGGTCATTCTTTTTGTTTTAATATTTTTTGTTGCCTATGGCTTATTTCAATCCATTGAATTTCTTATAATATAATATATAATTTACTGAAACCTGAGGCAAAAGGATCTATAAAACATCCCTTTAATTATAAACTCAAGATTTAGGGGAGTAGTGGAAGATATATTCGATCTCCAACCTGGTGTTTTTAAGATGGTAAGAAGATCATTTCTTCTAGAACCAGAAAAAGTAGAAATTGTCCTAGTGACGTGTATTTATTTACACAATTTTCCTAGAAAAAAGCAATCCCTCTAAGCATGTACCCCTAATGGGCTTTTTTATACTGAGATCAATGGAAAAGTAATAACAGGATCGTGAAGGTAACAACCGGAAACCTCTTTATTGGCGAAGATTGCTCGAAAGCACGCAGCAAGTGCAGAAGAAAGCTGAAGAGTTTGCAGAATTTTTATATCAAACGGGCATGTACCTTGGCTGAACAGTTTTGCCTAAAAATACTATTATAAAAAAAACTGCTATGGCAAAAAAATACCTTTATAATATTGTGTTTTGTCCCAAATTTCTATAACTGACCAATTTGTTTGTTTAAGACACATTCCTCATAACTTTTTTTGTCTCTTAAAAAAATATTCAGTATTTTGTGTATTCCTCTGTCAAAATTTATCAAAATTTAAGCATGGAATAAATCGCGAACCATTTTGATTGATATACGTCATCTGATCCCATTCCTAACTGAGATGTATCTTCCCGAAGCATTTCTCGGCGATACGAAGTTAACAAGCTCTCTATCTTTCTCTTTACCTCGGCCTCGTCACACTGTAACGAACATCGATGATTTCCCAAATATCTACTTTTTGAAAGTTTAAAAGCTCTGTTAGCGGGGACCCATAATATAGGATTGTCTCTGTAGTTCTCTATTAATTTCAGGCTTAGATTTTCCATCCATTCCATAATCAACAGTTTTATATTCAAAAAAAAATATTAAAAAAAACTGGCAACCGAGGAACCGAACACGACGGTCGCTTGCTGAAGACTGAATCGCGTGACAAATCTGGTGCACATCAAATCAGACTCTCTTTAATGTAGTGCTCGTCAACCGAACCGAAACCATTGCCAACGGTGAAGCGTTGGAATGCGTTCGGTTGTATCGGACGGCATTGCAAACACTAAAACCAACAGAACCAAATTTTTACCACGTGTCTTGGTTTGCGACGTTTGCGTTTGAAACTTGGTCTGCACGCGGCTTAAAACACCATTTCAAAATGTACCTTTCTAAAAGGGAATACGAATAATGGATATTTGTTTTCTTATAGACGGATGTATGTACTTGTAAGATTTGAGAAGGGCAACTCTCTGGCCCATTTTAAATTAAATGAAAATAAAAGCCCAAGAACTTAGTCATTCATAACTTAAGCACATGGCATTGCTGATATGTATTATTTGAATACCGGTTCTGCGTTTAGCATTAAAATTGACAAACTTGCCTCTGTTAATAATCAGGGAAATCTTGTCGCTTCAAGCTTAGCTTAATACGAGTGCTGTACCCTGATGGTTGATAATAATTTTTTGCAGCTTCTCATCTTCGTTTTCGGCAACACAGGTTATTGTCGTGTTGTCCGCAAACGTCTTAAGGCAGGGTATGTAGATCGTTTATAAGAAACAAACATAATAGAAGCCCTATAATTCAGCCCTGATACTAACCACATCCATATTCGATTCACAGAAGTATTATACCAGACTCAGACATTTATGTTTTCCCTAAATTTTATTTATCTGGACAAAATGTAAAATATTGCCGCGCCGCTAATATCTTCGAGATAAACATACCCACTACACCGGCAATCCAAACCGAACGCATTATGTCGTAATAATTATTTGCTTTGTTAATAAATAACCAAAATTAGAATAAAAAACAGTTGTCAGTAGAATCAATGTTAGTATTTTTTTTGTCTTCGATACATATGTAAATGTGAAAATTATTCCATAAATTTAAAATTACACCTTATAATTAAGCACACAGCAATAAATAATCACTACACCTCCTTTGATGTCTTTCAGACAAATTCCTTTAGCGTCGGCTATTTTTAAAATGGAAATTCCAGGTCCGTATTACGCTCTTCCAAATTTCGTAATTTCGCATTATTTTGTATTATTTATCATGTATTTGTCAGATACTATGCAGATAGTATGGGAGTTTGTATATAATATGTCTACTATATATATGTTACTGCTAATAATCCGAAATACGTTATTATGCTTAAAGCCTAAGCAAATTAGGAAGTATAGATAATTCCTAAAACCCTTAATTATCGATATTAACCAAATATCCCAGTTTCCAGTGTGTGTGCTGCTCAAGAATCCCTTCGGTCAATTTTCGACTCTTTTGGTATAATCATGCATATTAACTCACCAACTAGAATAACTAAAACTAGTTCTAGTACTACAGACTATGTCGTGTCATTATTTGATCCAGAATTCGTTGACTGTGCTGTCTTACTCGGGTTTCTCTGATCATGAGGAAGTATTAACAGAATTTCCGGTAAAATCCCTATGCAAAATTGCTTCACGCAAATTATGCCGTATTTTTTCGGACAAAAATTTTCTAAATTTCAAGCACCTATGTCTAACAACTGATTGGGTTGTCCTCTCTGATGATGTCGATACCGAATTTTCTAGACTAGAATTTTCTACTCTGCAAGAAATCCTTTCCGCTTAGGCCTATCAAAATTAAGCAACATAAATCCTGGTCAACTAAAAGCTTACGCACATCTGCAAAGAACATGCGTTCATTATCTCACCTAAAAAAAATACTCGGACAGTCTTCTTCCATGGTTACGAGAAACTTTACAGAAAAGTCTATCATAAAACTACAAAAGCTGCCAAGGACATTTATTATAATGAGAGGCTGGGTAAATCCAGTAACGTTGCTAAAGAATCATGGTCTATGCTGAATGACTTAAGGAATAAGACTTCTTCATCTGGCACAATCGCTAAGTTACCTGAGAACCTAAGCGACTACTTTGTAAATGTGGCTAAAGATTTAATGAACACCATAACTCCTCATGATCCACTTTCATATATCTATAACGCTAATGTGATTTTACACAGTTTCTTCTTTACGCCTGTAGCATTTGCTGAGCTTCGCAGCACAATTAAAGGCATTAAAAACAAATCCTCATCTGGGACTGATGGGCTTACTCTGGAAATGTTCTCAAACCTGCCAGAATGCACATTAAACCTTACTACTTTAATTAACAAGTCATTCCAAAATAGGTTTTTCCTAACTGTCTTAAGACGGCAATAAGTATCCCTTTGCATAAATGAGGAGATAAAGACCAAGCTTCGAACTATCGCCCAATTGCACTCCTTCCCACATTATCAAAGATCATTTAAAGATTGGTTAAAAAAAAAGCTTTTATCTTTTCTCTCTAAATATAAAATACTTACTACCCATCAATTTGGATTTTTAAGTAACAAATGCACAAATGATGCTATGTTTTCCCTCTCTAATTATGTATACTCGAACTAGAACAACCATTACTCTACTGCAACAATTTACTGTGATTTCTCAGAAGCTTTCGATTGTACAAATCCTAATATCTTAATTAACAAATTGCAGTACTACGGATTCAGCGGAGTGCCTCTCGAATCGTTTAAGTCGTATCTTAACAACAGAAGTCAGCTTGTGAGGGTTGATACGTCGATGTCTTCTTGCAGGCCAATAGATTCTGGAGTACCCAAGGGTTCAGTACTAGGCCCTATTTTGCTTCTGCTGTTTATCAATCACATTGATTGTCTGGACCTTAGCGGCAAAGTCTGTCTCTTTGCAGACGATACTAATTTCACTTGGAGCAACCCAGATATTACGACGCTTCACAGAACTGTATCTAGTAACTTAATCACCATTAAATTATAGAGCGATTCTAATCGCCTGTGCCTCAACGTTTCTAAAACTAAAATTTTGTCATATAAAAGTACGTTTCAATATTTTGTACTTATAACACCGCTATTGACGTCGTTGAATCTGTGAAATTATTGGGGCTTGTTGTGGACAACCATTTAAAGTGGGACCTGCACATAGATGCCTTATCAAAAAAAATTAAGCTCTGCCTGTTTGCAGGGAGCTTAACGTGTCAACTGCTAGAACAGTCTATTATGCCCTTTTTGACTCACGCTTCCGATACGCCCTTCCATGCTGGGGTACGTGTTGTGCGACTCAATTTGAGCGTATTTTCAAATTACAAAAGTGAACTGTTCGATACTCACTGAGACTAAACAGTAGAACTCACTGCCAGGATTTCTTTAAAATATTTAAAATATTAACTCTTCCGTCCTTATTCAGTCCCAACAATCCGTTTGCTTAATCTACAAGCACGTATCTGCTATTCCAGATAGGCCATCTCACAACTATCCACTTAGGAATATGGAGCATAATCTTTACCTGCCAACACACTGGTTTAATGATTTCATGTTCAATGTTTAATGTTTGGTGTTTAGTGTTTAGGATTTGATGTAAAATATTTTGATATTTAATATTTTATATATTTTGACCATGTACAATTTGCACAATTGTATAAAGTTTTGTATAGTTAGGTTTTTCTTTTTATTGTATGTTTATATTTGTTTTTTTATAAGTTTTGTACTCTAGCTGTAGCTTTGTCTACAAATTGTTATATTTTTTGACAATATAGCATCTTATTATTTTTATATTAGACGCAAAAAATATATAAAAATTATAAAATTGTTTTTTGGATCCAACTGGGTCAGATTGGGTTGGTTTCTCTAGTTGAATTCCCAGAGCGGAGCGGAGGGCCACGCATATTATCATTTTATAATAAAAGACTATTAAGATAATTCTTATGGACGAAATTCTCCAAACCTAAATAACTCACCAAAACTCTGATAGATGGCGAAAAGATATAGTTTCATTTAAAATATTTAGTTAAAATATTTTGCCCTCTGTTGACGACAATCTGCACTTGGTAAATACAGATTTCATTTTTAAAGGGGTGTCGTATGCTCTCGACATAAATATATCGGGCAGTAACAAGGTTTATTGACCTTGGGGCAGGAATGCATCATTCAAACTGGCAGTTGGGGGAGTAAAGGACTGGTTATAGTCCGGGAGCCAGCGTTAATTTTTAGCATGTATTTTAGACCGCTTGAATTTAACTTATATAGTATGTTCCCATATAAACAAACACTGAACCGACCTCCAGCTGGCTACCGGCGCTGGATGCTGCGGCGGGAAGATGAGATAGTTGTAGAAAAAAAATGGAATTCGGAATTATTTTAGACCGGTTGAATTTTTTATGATAAATTGTCTATGTTACATATCTTAAAAAATAAATAGTCAGCTGCGTGCCGGAAGCAACGTTGTACGTCAGCTGGTCAGGAGAAGTGGTAATAAAATTGATTTATAGCCGAGTGATATTTTTTTACATGACTTAGGACTTATGTAGAAATATGAAAATAATAGGCAGCTGGGTGTATCGTACGACAAAGACCGTCAGCTGGAGCAATAAAGTATCATTACCTCATATATCCAAGGGGCGCGCGGTAGTCTAAGTGGTCCGATTGACGACCTACGTCTCAATATGCATTCAGCTGATTAGAATTTTCCAATTTTCGTTTATTAGAACTATTATATGACTAAATTTCAATTAAATATTCATTAATTTACCAAAGGTAAAGGTTAAAGTCCACATATCATTAACGCTTAAAATTCAGTATTTTTTATTCAGATATTCTTGAAAGAGGTATTCGAAAATTAAAAAGATTTACCAAAAATATAGATGCGTAAAATTCACATATAATTAACGCATAAAATTGAGTTTTTATTTAGATATTGTTGAAATAATCGAAAAAAAAAATTGCAATGAGTTTATGGTATTAAGAATTATCTTCATAATTGCTTTGATTGTCGTCTGATGAATAATCTATTTCAATGTCATCGTGAATATCTCCTACCTCTGTTTCACTGTTATCTGTACAAAAGAAACTAAAAAAAATATTTATCAAAATCATGTTGATGGACATGTTTTCCTGAAAAAAATAGAACAACAAGTTTTTTCATACCTTCAAAGTCTTCATCAATACTTGTGATGTTTCTAATTGACGCGGCAATTGATCTCGTTCAAACCATTTGAAAAAATACTTTTCATCTCGTTCTTCTCAACCGTTGTCAGATAGCGAGCATTCGGATGCTATCGGAAGATGTGCGTGACTCCAGAAATGTGCGATGATGTTCTGAGAAAATGTTGATGCAGTTCAGATCTGCAAGTGGGAACATGGAACCATCGATTCCTTTTTCTAAATGCAGTATTTGCTCATTATTTTTACTGCTAAATGGTTTTGTAAAGGTTTTTATACGAACAACGTTGACGTCAATAATCTTCCAATGTTGTAAAAAGTTGTTTTAAATTGCTATCAGGTAGATTTGAAATTTCACTCAAAGCTTGAATATGTTGGCGACTTTCGTAAAGTGTTAAACGTTTTTTTTTTTCGCCTTTTCGATAGAGGAACGACGAACATAATTCTGCACAAAAAGTCTCATAAAACTTCGTGATATTGATGTTTCTTTGATTATTTCCAGTACCGACATGAATTGAAATGTTCAAATTACTTTTAATGAAATTCATATTTGCAAGCATAATAACCAAAATGTTAGGATCTGGACATCTTATTGTCACATGGGCATCAAAATCCACATTGCAAACATGACACACAATTTTTGTGTCCGCTTCTTCGTGACCAGTACAGTGCCATCAAATTAGCTTGTCCACATTTTAAATGGGTGTAGCTTTGTTAATTTTTATTCTTTCGGAATGAATCAAAAACCATTTTGTAGGATTACCTGCCAAGTTTTTATTGTCATGTATCGCATTGTGATATACAGGGTTTTTAAAAAGTTATTCGCCCAACTTTTTTTTTTTGTAATGGAACACCATCTATATTATTGCATTTTCAGATTCTTTGCAATATTTTAAAAAATATTGATATAACTCACTATATGTCTATTGTCAGTCGTTTTCGAATTATTTACTTTCGAAACATATTTTCCACGTAAATTAAAATGCAGCTTTTGTGTTGTTCTCAGGTGTTATGCAACTTTTTAACGACAAAAAGATTTAGAAAGAAATCGTAGCAATATTTATTAATTCTGGAAACAAGAGTATTAACAAAAAACAAGGATTATTGTAATAATTATAAAAACTGTTCAACATGGCCGCCATTTCTTTGCAGACATTTCTCATAAACTTTTATTGGGTGGTTTAATGCATTAATAACAGTTTCTGTGAACAGCTCTACTAGAGCTGCATTTCAATTTACGTGGAAAATAATTTTCAAATTAAATAATTCGAAAACGACTGACAATAGACATATAGTGAGTAATATCAGTGTTTATTAAAATATTGCAAAGAATCTGAAAATGCGATAATATACATGGTGTTCCATTACAAAAAAAGTAAGTTGGGTGAATAACTTTTTTAAAACCCTGTATATCACAATGTGATAGATGACAATAAAAACTTGGCAGGTAGTCCTAGAAAATGATTTTTGATTCATTCCGAAAGAATAAAAAATAACAAAGTTACACCCATTTAAAATGTGGACAAGCTTATTTGATAGCACTGTACATGACAAGTGTGGTTATTTATAGCAGTGTAGATAATTCACATAAATTATTTTATTCCCAATAAATGGCGCCATGTAATCCTTTTCTTGATGGGAATAGAACAGATCAAATACGTCCACCGAATTTCTCTGAAGCATTGATTGAACTTATTATCGAAGATTGGTCAAAGGATTACATGGCGCCATTTATTGGGAATAAAATAATTTTGTGTGAATTATCTACACTGCTATAAATATGAAGTACAACAAAACAAAATAATAACAACAATAGAACCACACTTGTCATGTACCGGTCACGATGAAGTCGACACGAAAATTGTGTTTCATGTTTGCAATGTGGATTTTGATGCCCATGTGACAATAAGATGCTCAGATACTGATATTTTGGTGATTATGCTTGTAATTATGAATTTCATTAAAAGTAATTTAAAAATTTCAATACATGTCGGTACTGGAAATAATTAAAGAAACATCAATATCACGAAGTTGTATGAGACAATGCTTTTCATGCGCTAACGGGCTGTGATTTTAACATTTTACGAAAGCCGCCAACATATATTCAAGCTTTGAGTGAAATTTCAAATCTACCTCATAGTAATTTGAATCAACTTTTTACAACACTGAAAGATTATGTTTGTAAATTATATGCATTTGAAAGAATTATTGACGTCAACATTGTTCGTATAGAAACCTTTACAAAACCTTTTAGCAGTAAAAATAATGAGCAAATACAGCATTTAGAAAAAGGAATTGATGGTTCCATATTCCCGCCTTGCAGATATGAACTGCATCAACATTTTCTCCTAACATCACATATCGCACATTTCTGGAGTCACACGCATCTTTCGATATCATCCGAATACGCGCCATCTGACTATGAGTGGGAAGAACGAGATGAAAAGTATTTTCTCAAATGGTTTGAAGGAGATCAATTGCCGCCCTCATTTACAAGCATCACAAGTAATGATGAAGACTTTGAAGGTATGAAAAACTTATTTTTCTATTTTTTTAGGAAACATGCAAATCAACATGGTTTAGATAAATATTTTTGAAGTGAAACCTTCTTTAGGCGCGCTCAGCACTTTTTTTGTGGGTGTTGAATGAGACTGAGTCGTCACGCTTAGCTATGTAACGCTCCTTCGGGTAATTGAAGTGAGAACTTCTATAGGTGCGCTCAGCACTTTTTTTGTGAGTGTTGAATGAGACTGAGCTGTCACGCTCGGCTATGTAACGCTCCTTCGGGTAAAGTCAATACTAAAAAATACAATTATGAAATAAATATTTCATATTATTAATTATTACTGCCTTGCTCCGCTTGTTGAAGTTTTAACTTCTATAGGGTGGTCTTAAGCACACACATTTTTTTTTTATTTCTTTTGTACAGATAACAGTGAAACAGAGGCAGGAAACATTCAGGATAACATTTAAATATATTATTGATCAGACGACAATCAAAGCAATGATGAAGAAAACTCTTAGTAAACTCATTGTAAATTTTTTTTTCCGATTATTTCAACAATAACAGGATGAAAGCAATCTCAGTTATATGCGTTAATTATATGTGAACTTACGTAACTATATTTTTGGAAATTGAATTTTAAGCGTTAATGATATGTGGACTTTACCTTAGTGTATCTTTGGTAAATTAATGAATATTTAATTGAAATTTAGCTATATAATAGTTCTAATAAACTAAAATTGAAAAATTCTCATCAGCTGAGTGCATATTGAGACGAAGGTGGTCGGTTGGACCACTTAAACTATCGCGCGCCGCTTAGATGTATGACCGTAATGATATTTTATTGCGCCAGCTGACGGTCTTTGTCGTACGATGCACCCAGCTGACTATTATTTCCATATTTCAACATGAGACCTAAGTCATGTAAAAAAATTTCACTCGGTTATAAATCTTTTATTGTTTTCAATTTTATTACCACTTCTCATGACCAGCTGACGTACAACGTTGCTTCCGGCACGCAGCTGACTATATATTTTTTAAACTATGTAACATAGACAATTTATCAAAAAAATTCAACCGGTCTAAAATAATTCCGAATTCCATTTTTTTACAACTATCTCATCTTCCCGCCGTAGAATCCAGCGCTGACGGTTCAGCTGACGGTCGGTTCATTGGTCGTCTAAATGTGAACACACTATATAAGTTAAATTCAAGCGGTCTAAAATAATTACCACAAATTGACGCTGGCTCCCGGGCTATTAATACTTGTAGAATCTGAATACTATTCTCCGATATTGACAAGGTCATTTCTTTCTTTAGAATAAAATAAACCAAGTGTTTGGGAGTATGTTATATATTTTAATTTACTTAGGTATTAATTAGGCGGGAACGTGAGCTCGACCTAGACCGAACACGAGCTAACTCGAAAATTACGGGGCAGACGAAAAAAACACTTACTACCAAAAATATGTATTTTGATAGCGTTTAATCTATAAAATCGCTCTTTTAAAAAAAGACGTTTTTTTCCAACTTATTCGCGAATATCTCAAAAATTATTAAATTAAAAAAAAATTTAATAACAATTTGGAATAAAAAGTTTTTATAAATTTTTTCGTCAGACGCTAAATAACGGATGAATTTAAAAAAGGAGAAATTTTTTAAAAATAAATTTCTTTACCACCCTGTTTTTTAAAAAATGTATTTTTATTACGGCGAGAAGTTAACGGATTCCTTTAACCGTTTCCAACTTAAAAACTGAATATTTTTTTCAAAAAAAAAAATTACGATAAACAAATCGAGATTTTCATTAAATCGGCTGTAATTATTGTAATACGGTATAAGCGTTATAGCTAAACGGTATATAGCAAAAAGATGGGTTTCTTGGAGTACTTTAACGCGCAGTATTTCGTTCGATCGTACGACGTTTCGTTTTTTTTTTTAATTGGCTAAACGTAATTTTTCTATTTTCCCAATTTTCTCCGTAGGGGAGAGAGATATCTCAAATCGGTTTGGGCCAGTGTCTGCGTCGTCTGAGGGTCGATCGAAACGAAACGCTTCTATAACATTTTTCGATAGGACATCAAATAACGTAAGTATTCAATAAAATATCTTTTTCGTCTTAAAAATTAGCATTTTCTTCATATTTAGCCACAAAATAGGGAATTTCGTAAGTGGATGATATTTTTCGTTTCGAATACTTTAGGAGGGGGTTTTTGGGAATGCCGAATTCGATTTTGGCATCGAGAAGGTCATATGACATTTCTGTACAGAAATATTTCGAAAAAGTATAAATTTTAAAGAAAAAATGCGAGCGGAATATTAGCATTTTTATAATTATTAAAAAAGGACGTAACCGGCGGCGGCGTCTTCTGCAATACTTGGATACAATGCATGGCAGGCGTCGGTATGCTGCGGCTACTATAACCGATTTAAAAAGTGGCATTTGTTAAATAAATATAAAATGCACACATTTTGCTTCCCATCGTTTTTCTTGGGAGCTTCGTGCTATGGCTATTTTAGAGTTTAACTCGATATATCTACCTAAAATCATTTTATAAATTCTAAAATGTAGAAATTAATTTGAGAGAAATTTTTTATTCTATACACATCAACGTTTGGTAGGTCGATGCGTGAACTTCAATTTTATACTCAGATTAAATTTAATATTATAAAGCACTTTGCAATACATATGTATTGTTGATATAATTTTTTTAATGTTTTAAGCAACAATACAGCTTAAACTTGGTTTAAAAATTTTTGAAATTTTAAGAGGTTTTGTTTTGTTTACAGAAAAACATTTTAATTTTAAGTTGAAGAAGTAGGCCATAATCTCGCAGTGGACAAGACTTTTATTTCACTTCTATTTTAATTTGTGCAATGTGCAATGCAATGTATAATTAAATGTCTTCTATTTTTTCCCTGTCGCATGACCCAGCTCACGCTATATGTTTAGGTTAAGACAAGTCACATTCCCAATTTAACGTATCAACTTACCAAACATTTTCTATAAAACAAAAAATAGAGCAAAAAATAGTATGTCACAACGTTTGTTAGTAATGCTTACCCTTTCCAGAAACATAATTTGTGTAAATATTTGCATCTACGACAGCCTTTTAATATTTTCACTTTCTTGCCAAGCAGATTGTTACACAAAACAAAAAAAATATATTTTGCAGTTTATCGGTCGCAATGTCGCATCTAATCGAAACCGCACTAAACTTTCGAGAAAAAAAATCATAGTTGTACATATTTTATTATAAAGTTACATTTTTTGTCAGGCACACCTATTGATTCATTTAATAATTATTAAGGGGATTGCGTAAATGTTTAGTAATTTTCTGCTACCTAAATTATTGGTGCAAAATAAATTATAGTTTAAAAAACTAAAAAAACACGCCTTGATCGAAACCGATCTAAAAAATTATAAAATAGAATAAAGTGATTCAAAAATATAATTTTATTTTAAAAAGCGTGGGGTGCTTAAGTGCCACAAGATTATCACAAAAATCAATTTATCGCTTTGATTGACCAACAGTTTATATGTCAAATTTGATTGATTACTTCAATTTACTAGCAGACTATATGAAGTTATCTTATCATTTCAACAAGAGTTTATCGGCAAAAGTCAATTTATCATTTCAGATGACCAATAATTTATATGTAGATACATTAGATTTAACTTCTCAAATGACTTGCAGTTTATATGAATATTTTATTTAAGTATCGTTTCAATTGACTGGCGGTTTGTAAGAAGCACTAGATTTATCGTTTTAATCGACTATCAGTTTATGAGAAGAATCAATTGTTCGTTTTGATTTACCAACAGTTTATATGCCAAATTTCATTGATTACTTCAGTTGACCAGCATATTATATGAAAGGTTAATTTATCGTTTCAATTGGGCAGCAGTTTATATGCGTTTGAATTAACAAGAGTTTATTAGCAAAATTCAATCATTCCAGATGACCAATAATTTATAGGTAAATTAGATTTACCTTCTCAATTCACCTGCAGTTTATATGAAATTTATGAAAATTTAATATAAGTGTCCTTTCAATTCACTGGCGATTTGTAAGATACACTAAATTTATCGTTTCAATTGAATATCAGTTTATGAGAAAAATCAATCGGTAATCTTGATTTAGCAACAGTTTTATGCCAAATTTCATTGATTACTTCAATTAACCAGAAGATTATATCAAAAGCTAATTTATCATTTCAATTGAACAGAAAATTATTTGCAAAATTTCCTTTTAATTAACAAGAGTTTATCAGCAAAACTAAATTAATCATTCCAGATGACCAATAAGGTATACGTAAATTAGGTTTATATTAAAATTTGTGCAACTGACTGGCGGTTTATAAGAAACACTAGATTTATCGTTTTATTATAAAATAATATCATAACTACAATGGCAAACGAAATCCGGAAAGTGGTCAAGGTCAACTTGTTTCCTAACAAGTCGCCGCCGGCGCTTGAAATATAGCATCCCTCTGTTAGTGTTTGAAAGTACTACGGTCATCCAGAGCCCTCTGCTGATATTCATGTTAACTTTGTTAATATCGATTATTTATTTGCATTTTTCAGGATAATTTAGTTTCCGTACCGCTTCGTAGGTGGAGACGTTCCTGGGGCTATTTTAAGCGACGGAGAAATTTTAGCATTGGGATTATCTTAATAGTCTTTTATTATAAAATGATATTATCTAACTTTATATCTAAGTTTGGTTACTATCGATATTTAGTAAAAGTTTTCGTTCAGGATCCTCATTTTACTTCGGCTACATGTCCTGAAAATGTCAACCCTCTAGCTATACTGGAACATGCTTAATTATTATAGAGGCATTTCACTTTGATAACCGTTTCAACTTTGATAAGCTTTTCATGTTTTCTGGGTTTACCCTTGCTAAAGAAGCTTCACTTCAAAAACAATTTTCAAAATAAATATCTGCAGCTCCCACTTATGAATATATATAAACAAACCCATGTAATAAACCGTAAAACCCCGTAAAAGAGTAGAGAATCTCCACTATTTGACCCGGTATTAGCAGCTAATATCGTAGCCTCGTACAAGAGAAAAATGATTCTTAAACTAAATAAATACTCACAATGCATTTTACAATTTTTTATATAAAAGGCCCACAAAAATTATAATAAATATCCAGTAAAAAGAAAACATGGAAAAATGAATTCTTCCATGGAAACCCATTTTTTCCCCAAAATAGTCATATGCGTCTTTGTATCCTAGTCATATAAGTAAAACCCGTTTAACATTTGTGTATTTTATATATGTATTAGATAACATTAGATAACAACAAAATAGTTTCTATAATATTATTTACATTTAAGAATGTAGTATGTTCCCCATATTGCATTTAAAAATAAATTAAAAGTAGCGACTGCAGAAGGTATTGTATGCCCAATGCCCGTTTGAGGATATATGGATATAAATCTAAAATGGTAATGAATCTAAAACAGCTAATTTTGTCAAGGAATTCATGAAGAAAAATACGTAATATTATATTTATACAATATGTAGAAATGCATCAAGCAATACAAATTGTAACGCCCACTTACATATAATAGGTATCGAAAAAATATATAGATTTGTTTTTATAAATTCCCTACCCATAGACTGCAGTTATAAGATTTAGGTTCACAGTTCGGTCACAGGTTAGGTACACAGCAAACATATTTTCCCCTTCTGTTACTCATTCCGTCCAAATATTCTTGAAATACTTTTAACACAAACACACAAACTTAATAAAAACAAAAAACTAGCACCGAACAGAAAGTAATGTCACAATACAAAACACGCAGAACGCAGGCACTCGTCAAATGTAATAATAAACAAGCGATGGTCGGACGACACTGGTTCGACACGAATAATGGCTGAAAAATATTAGAAATGGGATTCTGATTGTTTTTTCTTCTGTGCTGAAAACATTAATTGGAGCATTGCATATTATTTATGTATTTTGCGCCGTTTGATGTCTGAAATACGACTATGTTAATTCGTACAGAGACAGAATTGAAAAGAGGTTCTAAATGGTCTTGTATATCACTAAAGTGAAAATAACACTTACCTCTCCTAAACTGGTCCTTTTCTGTTTGCTAGTGGAGCATATACTTTCTTCATGGATGGTAGTAAGTCTCCTAAACAGTTACAATTTTGTAATGTGTATAATAAGCATACATTTTTGCAACCTGTACGTTACATTACAATATTGTTTTCGAAAATAATAAAATTGAGATGTAACGTACATCTGAAATATTTTTAAAAAGAGGAAAATAAAGAACATGCAAAGAGAAGCAAAATAGTTTTTTAAATTTCAATAACAAATTAAATACTTTCCATTTTTAACTACAATATTCCAATAGCTTTTTATGATTTTTCTACTTGTTCTGTGTCAAGAATACCTTGACTGAAGAATTCTGTAAAGTAATTTTTGAACTTATTTTACTCATTGTATATTAAATCAAAAATTTGCAGCTGCTAAAAACAGTTTTCCACCCAACTTTTAATAGAGATTAATTTTTTTTTGTATCGTCCTAAAGTGTTACTTTTTATTTTCCAGCTTCTACAAACTATATTTCAGTTTTCCTATTGTAAAACTTTAATACTTCGAGATCAATTAAATCTCACTTAAACTCCAAATTGAAAGTAACAACTTATCCAAGAAAACAATTTTCAACAATTGGGTTCTCAAATAAAATTTTGGGGAATTTATAAATCATTACCTTAATGATGAATCCTGCAACTCCTGTGAGAGTTCTTCAGGTTCTACTTCGTCCTCTGGTTCCATTTGAAAAGAAGCTAAAAGGAAGTAAACAACTTTATTTGGTACAATTTTGCTTTGATTTAATCTTTACTTTTCCACCACATACGAATGTTTGCTGTTTTATTCTGTATATACACATATTAAGTGGGCACACCTTTTGAGGTATTATTGTCTGGGAATATTCCAATATTCTGAGACATCATTTCAACATACCTCAGCTCCGCATTCCTATTTTTATGACTACTTAAAAATGTAAAATGCATTTTTACAAAACTTCCTATTGTTGGGTATAATTTTCCTATACAAACATAACTGCATGACCATGTTCAAATAAAACTTGACATACATCATATTAATCTAACTCCTTTAATCAGTAATATATATTAGGGATTGAATGCACAATACTGACTCTATTGTGTGTACTGTGTAGAGTAGTTGTGAATGTCCATGTAAACTCTAAACTGAATTACACGAAATCCAAACACAGCATTTATATTTGACAATTTCCATTCTACTTGATTCAATACGAAATATTCATTTTTCGTTTACATAACTCCCTAGTGTTAGCATGACTTGCTTATAATTTATACCAAGACACAATATTATCTCCTTTGTAACATCATCTTAACATATGCTTATTTAAGAAATTGTTGAGTGCTTGGCGGTCCAAAAGTTGCATAATAATGGGGGACTCGAGGTAACAGGATAAAACCTACATAGGATCGAAGCTTATACCATGATAATTCAACATCGCCAGGCCGTCAAAAGTGACTAAAATCATAATTCGAGTTATCAACTCCAGCATAAAAACGAATAAAAATTGAGTATATATTAGCCAATTTCAAGCGAAGTACCGAATTCACTTGGTATTTACCTTGGTTTAGTTTTGGTTATATTTGACAGATGACTTGTTGATGTCATTTTCGTTTGATGGCTAAAACGAAACGGTACTTACCGCTGTTATGTGATTGTTTACTTGTAATTTCCTAATATAACTTTTCGATCATATTTTACGAAATTAAATTACGTTACGTATTAGAACTGAAATATATCAACAGAAACTGCTTGCTCTAGGAGGCGATATAATTTCCAACGATACCTATGGATCAAAAGAAACTGCTTGCTCTAATGCTCTAGGAGGCGATTCTCCACTTGGTGATCCTGCCCCTCAAAATTAATTGTAATAACGTATTTATCGCACATGTTCGACATCTTTTAGTACAAAAAAACTTGGATTCCAATCATAAATTATCTTAACTCATGATAATGGCGAATAATTGGCGCTTTTTCCCCACTTTACCCCTTGTCAGTCATCATGTCAATATAAACCGCAAATAAAACAGCTCCCTAGGAAGGTAAATACCAAAAATTTACGGTTATAATTTTGACGTTATACAGCTGACTCGTGACGTCATTGATGTATAACCAACGTTATAACCGTATTCGCTTGAACGGTCTGGTCCGAGGGGTAAACCGCTGCCGAAAATGGTGTACAAATTCATGAAAATACAAAAAAAAATACTGACAATAGAACGAAAATACAGAAAATACCGAAAATACATGGAAAATACGAAAAATACAAGCAAAATACCGAAAATACAAGGAAAATACCGAAAATACATGGAAAATACTGGCAATACATGCAATTTGGCAACAGCGTCCAAACGGTTGGAATTACACTCGGAATTACATGAGGCAACACAGCAATGGTTTTTTTCGGGTTGAGTTTGAAGTTTTCGTGGAGGTCATTTCGAGGTTTCCGTGCTATTTGTGCAGTTAGCCAGTTAGTGTATTAATCCCGGTATTGATCTTTATTATTAAAGGTAAGTGCTATTAATATTATTCATTATAATAATAATTAAGGTCAATGGCCAATAATAATGTACAAAATCAAATGGAAGTAAAATACCTACTAAGAACTCAGAGGTAATGCTCGAGATAATGTTTACTGTTATGAATCTAAAGACGAATCCGCTGAATTTGAATCATTACATTTAAAAGATTTTTCGACATCAATTAGAAATGATTATTGATTCACCTTATGTAGAAGTTAAAGTAAAAAGTATAACGGCAATAATTAAAAACTCATCATTGTGTTGGCTTTTAGATGAATCCAATGGCAGGCTCAGTACAGACCGTCTTCAACGGTTCATTACAGGAAAACCCCCCGGTAAGACAAAAGAAAAAGAGCCCAGAATTCGTCAACCCAAACCAGAATTAAAGCGGTTGAAGAGAGAAACTATGGACCAGTCATCTGGTAAAGATCGCGATTCCGATGATTCGAACGAAGACGATGGAGACCTAGAGCAAATGTCGGTCTCGAGTGTTTTATCAGAAACAGAAGTTAATATCGAAACGGAAAAATATTATGATGTTAGTTACGAGCAACAGTGAGTGGTATATTGGAAGAGTCACAGAAAGGGTGGATAGTGAAAAATGCAAACCAATGTTTATATGGCCTCGTTACGATGATCAAGATACAGTTGATAAAAGGCTTATATTTTATGGGCCAATTGAACTTATTTGCACTGGGCCTTTTGAGTTAAAAAGGTGTGTTTTGCTTAGTATCCCTAAAAAATATACTCTCTAAGAAATATTTTGATTAGACAGCCAAGTATAGCACAAATACGTTTATAATGGTCATATAGCAATTTGTATTATTTTAAAAGTATTTTGTAATTATAGATAGATAGATAGATGTTTTTTTTTGTCCAATAATAGTACAATAAAATGTGTAGGACACGTCAAAAAATTTCAAAAATAAGTAACAATTATACAAATATAATATGCTGTAACACAATCAAACTAAATATACTAAAAAATAAAACGCAACAACAAACATAAATGACACTTACAAACACGGAAAAGGCCCCAACTTTATAAAATTATTTCATACGAATATTACTTAAGTTATAATAGCATCGCGGATAATTATTATAGAACAGATTTGAGTATTTTCTAAAACCTTTAATATAAGAGTTTTATAAAAGTTTTATAAGCTAGGTGATAAATCTACCTATATAATAATTATGCTTAGTAAGACTATTTTACAACAGTTTTATAAATATTATTTTAAAATTTTATTACTGAATTTGAAAACGTTTATTAGATACTCGATGAGATACTTATAAAACTGTTTTATAACAGTCTTAAAAATATTTTAGTTACAACCAATGTGTGTCGATTTAAGATATATTTGTTATATGTGTAAATCAAATAAAATTTCGTATTTCTGTCTCGAAGACAAATAACTTTTAATATGGTGATCGAAAAATTACTTTTATTAATGGCGACATTGAAGACTGTATTAACGAGTTTATTCTGGAAAAAGACATAAATATGCAGAAAATACCTCGGAAAATACATACAAAAATACAGGAAAATACGAGAAAACACCATTCATTTTCGGAAAATACGAGAAAATGCCATGTATTTTCGGAAAATACGAGACAATACGACGTATTTTCGGACAATACGAGAAAATACAAGAAAATACAATGTATTTTCGGAAAATACAGAAAATACAGTGCAAAAATAGCAGTATTGCCAAAAATACGGAAAATGGTGTACAGATTTCTATCAGCGGTTTACCCCTCGATTTTACCTAAAATTGCATGTTCAATGAATTTCATAGTTGCGCCCCAAATTTGTGTTGCATTAATAAAGAAAGAAATATAGTTAAATGAGACCATTTTGCAGAACCTTACAATGTCCTTAAACTATGATTTAGAAAGTTTTAAAAATATTTCATTATTTCAATACTAAGCACACATTTTAATCCTCGAAACAAAAATTTTACATTAGGGTCAATTGTTTTTCAGACACAATTATTTAATTTACTCACCAACAGGATTCGTTGCTAATGGTGCAGAATGGCTTCGCTTAGTTATAAATTCTGCATTTCTAGTCTAAAAAAAAAACAGAATTATTGTCTAGTATAAAACCACTTGTGGTATTGAAGACAGATAGATACGTAATAGTGTAAATTTTACCACTATTTAAATGATTTGCATTGTCGCGCAAACCCTATTGTCTAAGATTGAAATCAAGAATAGCACTACAAAAAGAATTACATACTTACGTCTGAACTATCCAAATTTGGACTTAAATTTACATTTTCCGAACTTGCTATATTATTATCATCATTATTAGAAGTTGATGCTACAGAATTCCTATAATCTATGATAGAAGTACTACTGCTAGGCTCCTCATTTCGCCTTTCGTTAATGATGGGACTTAATCGAGTTAATGAAATAGTTGGAGTTAGATTCAACACTGTTCCATTAACCGTGTGTGGTTTAACAGTATGGGTAACAGCTTTGGCTTTAGGTGTACCACCTTAAAATGCATAACAGGATCATAAACAAAGTAATTCTGATACTCGTTATTGATTATTGAGTATATAACATAAAAAATGCTTACCATTCCCTGAAAATTGATGAGAAAAATTAAGTACACTTGACTTGGAATTCCTATTATCGGCAACTTGGAGAAATAAGTTTAGTATATCTAGTAAGGATGGAGTGCATTTCTTCATATCTTGTATTAGTTTTTTGAACTCTGCATTTGAACTCTAAAAAATAATAATTAACAAGCTGTCAAACTTATACCATTTAACCTGTCAAAGAGTAAAAAATAAATCATGAGCAAGGGGAAAAAACGAATATTTTTATCTGGTTCTTCTTATTATATACAAAATTAATGTTAATGATTTGAGCAAATATCTTAGTATTTTATAGGAAAACTTTATTAGTAGACCATTCATGCCTAAACAGAAATATATCAGGTGCATTTAATAAAGCAATTTTACAACTTACATTGGAATTGGCTTCAAGATCTATCAACTCACGCCGAAGAGACAAAACTTCATTTCTAAATTCAAAATTTTCATGTACTAGTTTAGCATTAGCTTTTGTCAGCTCTGCATTCTTAGCTTTTATAGCAAGTAGTTCTGAAACAGGAACACTACACTCAAATAGCAACTAGTGTAAATTATTTAAAAAATAAATCTTGGATACTAGCTTGGATAACACTTTCCATTTTTTGTATATCTTTATGTTGATATAGGTAACACATACTAATAAATAGACAAAATAAATAGTTCATATGAATGTTGATGGCAAGATGTACAGGGTGTCGCACTTTCGATGATATTACTGGGTATCTCACTTACGAGTAAAGATAGAGAGTTGCGGTTTTCGCAAATATGTGCTACTTTTTTGTGAAAAGAATGATGGTATAAACAAAATTTTCATAGCCCGCTTTGTTTCTGAGATACAGGGCAAAATTGAAAATATTGCATTTTAGGACCCCCTCGTAGCTCCGATATCCTTTAACATATCTCAAAGCTAAAAAATTGCTCTTATACAGTTTTTTACGTAGAATCCAGTAGCGTGATCAGATGTTTGCTGTGAGCTGTCAATTTTTAGCTATAAATCAAACTTGTACTTTTTTAATGGAAGACCTTGTATATTTTTCTTTAGTTTCTTGTATATTTTTCTTCAGTTTGATTAAAATAAGCTTTATAAAAATAAAAATGTATTTTAAATAATAAGCATAAAATTCATAATTTCACCAAATGTATCAATACGACACTCTTGATGAGTATAGTATAAGTATTGTCTTTTAAACAACGGTATAAGTATTAGTAGGCAGAGATTATTAGAACAATGGAATGGGCATTTCTTATTGGCAAGACCTGTCAGTGGCAAAATTTATATTTTGTGTGAAAATTGTCAATATTTAAAAAAAAATTTGACATGTTAGTCTCCTTTATACATAGCAATGAAAACTTCTGTTCATAGTATGTGGTAATAGAATGGATTGATGAAGCAGTATGAACATTTTTAAAGAAGCATCCATAGTACAAACTGGTATTAAGTTACTTAGTTGTTCTCAAATGTATTTTAGATTAATAATTAGATAATTTTTTAGAAGACGTGTCAGATTAGTTTTTGAATTTTGATGATACCTAGGCATGGAACTGACCTATAGAAGTGTAGTACAGTATATTTTGCTCGCGCTTTCCTGTCAAAAAAATAAAATAGTTTTTTCTGTGCAAAAGACTAAAATGTATGTGCCCTCAGAGCAAGCGGAGGGCACAAATTGAAATATTAATAGAATGATGAAATTAATCAACTGCAATGAGGTAGTGGAGCTACCCCATTGCAGTTGCTCTGTTACGCCACTGGAATATTTACAAAAGTAACATATATTTCTAACAAAAGTCGTCTGCAAATTCAATTCAACTCCCTTCGCCCCCCTCTAAATCCGCCACTGCACTCAATTTATGTGTTTCTGAGGAGAAAACGGCAAAATCGGTCTGACACGTCTTCTAAAACATTACCAATAATTATTGATAGAACATTAGGATATATACTGTAAATGTTGTTACTGCAAATAAATAAAAATAAACGAATAATAAAAATGAATTACCTAGCTCCATTTGTAGGGACGCCGAGTTATTACTAGTAGATTGATCATCAGAGTCCTCGTTATTTGTCTTCCGACCTTTACTGGTGGTTTTCCGCATGCTGAGGATGTTTATTATAAGATAATATATAAATTCTCGGAAAGAAAAGGCGTCTTACAGCAATAATTAATTTACTTCCACTGCTATTAAGGTATTTATAGAAAATCGAATATTACAAGGAAAGACAACATAACATAAATATTAAATAGCCATTTAAATTTAAATTTGACACCTGACAGTTGACCATTAATTGACATTAATGACGAGTAGAAATTTCCGAGTCCCCGGTCACGGCCACCTATACGAGAAGGGGGCCGTTCCCCGGTCCACGAGTGTCTCGCGACAGTAATAACTTTGGCTGCCATCAAGGTCGAATATTACAAATGCATACCAACACCATTTAGTGTAGGTAGCGTTGTTTCGAGCGATTCCATTCGATGTCTTCGCGATCAATTTGAGGCAAGAGCCGTCGTGGTCTAGAGGTTTAGATGGTTAGGTCTCAATTCGGCGGCAGCCCGGGTTCAAACCCTCGTTGCTTTTTTATTTTTTGCCACGGCTAAGTTTCTAAACAGTTTTCTTCTTGATTTTGGGTATGTCTTGGGTTACGTTTGGGTTAGCACCTGGTTAGTTTCCTTTTCTTGAGCCCCCGTAGCGAGCATAGGGCCATGCGAAAAGTGAAATATTACTTATTGTAATTTATATACAGCAGCTTGCATCTGTTTCCGCGAATATATTCACAAAGAATCCCCCTTCTTTGAATGAAATTGACATCTGTATCCGCGTTTGTAACATTCGACCTTGACGGCAGCTAAAATCATTACTGTCGCGAGACACTAGTCCCGGTCCCGGTTCTGCGCTCGGATGCCTGATTTCAATTCGTAGTGCCCTTGTGAAAGCATGTGATTGCAATTGGCAAGTATATGGACCTCAGATCGCTTCGCTCGCTCCGGGGCTAAAGAAGAGGAACCTAACCAAGTGCTAAGCTAAGCCATACCCAAGACAAACGCAAAAATCAAGAGGGGACTTCCAAACGACTGGTTGCATCGCGAAGACATTGCGCGAACGCAAAGCTTTCACAAGTGCACTAGTATCTGAAATCTCGCGGCCCGGATTACATTGTTGACAGTTGACACACCATATCTTTGTGGTCCAGCTCAGTGGTTGGATGATGATACATCGACCCGGGTCTGATTCCCGTCGATTTTTTTTTATTTTTTTCAAAGTTATGTTTGTTGCGAACGGAGGGCCATGCGTGACGTGGACAAGAAACGTAAAACAACTCTGAATCCCTGTGACCCGGTCCCCGCAACGTCTTGTCGATGGTACCACACTCCTTACACTAGCGGCTAGTTTTCAAGATGCATTCCGTTTACTACTGGTCGACACTATTGGGCGGGACCTAGAGCGTTTGTTTTCTATTTTAGAATGTCTAATAAATAAGTTGTTTTCAGCAGGCCTAATGGTTCAGTGGTTACATGCTATGTCTGTCATACGGCATCTCGGGTTCATTCCCGGCAGTGGCAAGGCATGTTTTTTTTTTTTTTTGAAGCTATGTTTGTAATGTTTTTGTCTTCATTTTGGGTATATTGTGGATTAGTTTTGGATAGTGTTTGTTGGTTGCGCCTCCATAGCGAGTGAAGCGAGCGGAGGGCCATGCGTAAAGTGAAAATTAGACAGTCTAATATAGTAAACAAAGGCTCTAAGTCCCGACCAATAGTACACGAAATGCATCTTGGGATGCGATCCTCTCCTCTCCTTGCACAACAAACACTGATATTTCCTCATCACCACATGCCAGACCATGACGTCAAACTAAAACAAACAAAACTTACTTTTTGTAGTGGTTAGGTCAAAGAATAAAGAAGAGAAGGTTAGGTAGTTTACTTTGGTTTAAATGTCAATATTTTGAAACTAGAAACGACTGACTAACTATTTACTTTGACTGAAAAAAGATTATTACATATCAATTTGTATACGGATGTATAAACATTAAAATTATAATGCTTAATATCTTGTAAAAACAGAAGGAGAGGGCAAGGTACAAAGACATTTTGCGTTTAAATATCTTTGGCAAGGTACAATTTTTTTCAGATTAAGTAGTCACTTCTACGTTACTTCCAGCCATAAAGTTGACCATGACGTCATGAGCTTAAGTATCCAAACCTATGCGGTAAGCGCAAGAAAATTAAAGCATGCGCTGTGATCAATTGACACCATAACATGGCGGTCTGACACAGACGTCAATGTGAATAAAACTTAAAGGATACAAATTGCCCCCAGGGGAGCAGATGTCAATATTCATTCAAGGAAACAAGCAAGTTAAAGGTTATTCGATATGTAAAATGTTCTTGCTTAAATGAGTCACCGATACCATTATAATAAATTTAGTGTAGTAAGTTTCTTGCAACTGGAATCTCCAGTTTCGTTATTTGATACCACAAAATTAAATTTTTTGTCTTGACTTTGTTGGGGTTTGCTCATTTTAAGGGCAATTTGTCAGTGCATTCATTCTTTGTTATGTTCAAGAATTTAAAAGATTCATATAACTTGAGCAAGCATGATGCAACCCGAAGATGAGGTCAGTTAGTTAGGAAAGTGCGACTGTTTTGGAAGGAATTATTTTGAACAGAAAATAGAAAAATAATATATTTTTTTAATTTTGCGATCAAAATTATTCCATTTCAACCCACCACACCTCTCCAGGAAGGACAGAGTGCTTACATAATAGATGTGGACTTATGCGATTTGGAGAGAATATGTAGGAAATGGCTTGCGGGTGGAGGGGTAATCGCGACCGAGCGGACCGAGGCACAATCATTGACATGTGATATCGATGGGCACAATTGGTTGCAACCTTGTCAGACTACTACGATAGCAGCGAATATTAGGATGACCGTATAAAAAGAATGTATCTGTTATATTACAATTTCTCCAATATTGTAAAAAGCATATTTCCATACGATTGTAACGAAGTTACTATATTTTTAGGGCATGGTATGCACTCCCGGTTTTAACTTTGTTATTTTACGGTTTACGTCATTGCAGTACCGTTTTTACCACTTGATACCGCGGAGTTAGTCGTATTCTGTATTCATATTTCTTATCGTTACTTTACGCATATCATACTCCCCCCCACCCCCTGGTAAGACTTTATTCTTTATTCAATACTTTAGGCAAAGAAAATACTGTACTATAATATTCTTTGCTTTAGGTTAGTGTAAGTTTCATAGAAGTAATACCTTAGTTAAGTTTAGCATAAGTTTCATCGGGGCACTCACGATAATACTCGGATAATTCTTTATTTAATACGCTAGGTTAGCACAGGTCGTCAGGGCATTCATTAAACCATGATTTGTGATACAAGTTCACAATAGAGAAAATTGTGTGTTTTCTTTCTGATTCCCTTCCTGTTAGTTTTAAGAATGTTTCGCAGGCAACCCGCATCCAGTACTGACATGCGCAATCGACTCCTGGTTTACCGTTACTCCACTGCATAAAGCTTCCCGGTACACTGTGGGCCCTTTACCACGTTAATAATACTAAGGGTGGTGCCCGAGAAAACCCATTGGATGACATAACGAATGGTTAAAATTAACCGTCTGATATCAATGCAAGCTGAACTGTATTAAACACGTAAAATCAAAAATTTTGGTCATAAAGACTTGTTGATTTTGTGCCGATCGGCCGGTTTGTTTACAGCACAGATTTTATTTGTGAACAATTAGCATTGCTTACAACTGCAAAAGCGATATATACATATTCAACTAGTGCAATAATTGTATGTTCTATTCTGTATACACACATGCATACACATTCTTAAGAGATTATTGGTCCCTTATTTTACCACATCTTCAAACTATAATGGGTGTTTGTAATAAACATATAACTGATCCCCATATAGATGAAAAAAATGTGCTCATAAACTTCTTAAACTGAAACGCACTAGCATCGGATTTGGTTAAAAAGTAGTTTTTTTTAAATATACCACTCAATTAACAAAAAGGGAAGGCCTAAATGAAAAAAAAAAACTATTATTCATAAAAGTTTTGCTTATGTCTTGACAATTGGTAATAGAGCAAGCCCCAAACCCCATATTTGTATCTTGTAAAGTAACAAAGATATCACAGTAATAAACGCCCTAGCCTTATACATATCTTAACGGGTTTGGTTAAAAAGTAGTTTTTTTAAATATAACACTCAATTAACAAAAAGGGAAGGCCTAAATGAAAAAAAAACTATTCTTCATAAAAGTTTCGCTTATGTCTTGACAAGGTAATAGAGCAAATCCCATATTTTTTATCTTGTACACTAACAAAGATATCACAATAACAATATTCTCATATTTTTCTTCCGCCAGGTCGTGTCGCTGATCGTGTATCGCCCGCTGCGTTCGCCCGCCGTGTTCGTGACCTTCAAATTTTACTCCCGGCGCGCGTTAAGAAGTTTCACTTCAAAATATGCACTCGTCTGCTTTAAACCGTCGTACAGAGCAGTCAGAATTTGAGGGGTCTCCTGTAGTTGAGCCCTCACGTGTTTATATATTCGTTTTTCGCGTATATATCTACATTTCAACGTTTAGTACTCATTATTTATGGTCAAGCCTGAATTCGCATAGAATTCAGGTAGTAGACTAAAAGTCTTAATAGTTTCTCAGTTTCCGGGGACGGATCCCCGGGCTTTTGGCAATGTCCACGACGGGCAGGGACAATCTTTCCGATATTGATGGAATTCACGGCTTCTCAATGTCGTCACAGTCTGAAACTGGTAGTGAACGATCGCGGTTAGCGAGAGAAGAAACCCGGAATATATTAGAAGGCCTACGTGAGTACTCGTCAGCATGTAAATCATGTGCAAGATGTTTAGATTATATCGAAAAAGCCGACACCGATAAAATTCCCCCCAGTGAATGGGAAGAAAAGCTACGATCAGCGAAAAAACACATGAGCGTTACTATTTTCTTGGCTGCTGACTTTGTCTGATGGACTTTGTCATTGTAGATATAAAAGTCCTCCACGATATGAGTTATTAATGATATCAAAATTGTCATCAACAATAAATTGCTCGTCATACACCAATTTTTGTTTACAGCTGTCACATTTTAGTTTTGGTTAACGTAATATAGCAACAATAGCCAACTAAATATGTAATTAACGGTAATACATCTTTGATATCGTGAAAGAGATCATCATTTATTAAAATTTGAAGCAATAAAATTTATTTTGGGAAAAGTTGTGTTTAGAACTTAGAACTTATTAACATTAATAGGGTCAAAACTGCTAGACTGAAGTGTCAATATGATTGAATTATAAGTCTCTTCTCCGTCTGAGAAAACTGTCGCATAGAACTTTGATAATGACCACCTGCCATTTGCCTGTATTTACCAAATATATCTACAATGACAAGTTATAAATGTTGTATCTGTGACTTACAAAATCTTTAAGAGCTCTGTCACACGAGGATACTGTATGCGAGATATGCAAAGTCAAAGTCAAAGTCAAAAAAAGCTTTATTATAAAAAGATAAAAATCTCATTTACAAAGCTAACCATAACAATTTTTTAGATAGGTACATAAAAAGTTTGATAAGGATCAAATAAGTAAATTATACAAATACAGTACCAAGTACAAGGAACATAAAAAATAGAAAATAGGTATAAATAGTCCAACAACGGACAGCTTGTTAATAAAATTTACATATACAAATAAAAATAAAAGATGAAATACACATAAACAACACGCGCCCATTTTACAGGGAATCATCAAGGAATTCGGCAACATCATAGTAAGCCTTTCTCAAAAGTAATTCCTTTACCCTCCCTCTAAACACTCTGTAAGAATTAGAGGATCTAATATTTAGGGGAAGGTGATTAAATGCTTTTTTAGCAAAGTAGACAAAGGACTTCATAACCAGAGCACTTCGGGGAATCAATAAAGGAACAACATTCACTTGCCTAGTGTGATATGGTCGGACAGGATCCAAAGAGTTGAAATACTTCTTGTAAACTAGACAAACACTCTCTAGCAAATACAAACATGGAACAGTCAAGATCTTTTGTGAAATAAAAATAGGTTTACAAGAATGCCGAAATGACATATTAAACATAAACCTAAGAGCTCGTTTCTGCAAGATAAAAATTGAAGAGAAGCTGGCAGCACTGCAACATCCCCAGAAAGCTATACCATAAGTAACGCGTGACTCTATTAGAGAAAAATAAGCCGATCTCAAGACGGGTGGCTCCAGGTGGTGAGAAAGCACTCTCAAGGCATAGCAACCAGATGACAGCCTAACTGAAAGAGCCTTGATGTGCTCCTCAAACTTCAAACTCTCATCTAGTGTCACCCCCAAGAATTTGGCACCAGCAGCAGGAAGTATTTGGTCACCGCCCAATGAAATATTAGCCAGAGAACACTTGAAGCTCAACATGTTAGTATTTGGTGTGTTAAATGATAAATTGTTGCTATTACACCAGGTTCTTATGCGAACTAAATCAGCATTGATCCTTTTCTCCAAAACCCCAACATCACTCGCACGCCAAACAATAGAAATGTCATCCGCAAAGAGCCTAACAATTCCCTTGATTAGAATGGAGGCAAGATCATTGATATAGATTAAAAAGAGGATAGGGCCAAGAACGGAGCCCTGGGGCACTCTACAATTTATTGGCACTGAGTTAGAGAGCCTGCCTTGATATGACACTGACTGCCTACGGCCATGCAAGTAGGACTTAAACCAATTGCGAGTTATACCCCTAAATCCATAAACCTCCAGCTTCTGGAGCAACAGATGATGATCGACACAGTCGAACGCCTTCGACAAGTCGCAAAATACTGCCGCTGAAAGTAGATTCTCATTTGTACTTAAATAAATGTCTTCAAGAAGAGAGAAAATAGCATCCGAAGTTGATTTTCCACTCTGGAAGCCAAATTGAGAACTGGATAGGATTTTATTTGCAGTGAGAAATGAAAGCATTCTTTTTTTATCGAGTCTTTCTATTAGCTTACCAAGAGAAGGCAGAAGAGAGATAGGACGAAAGTTTTCTGGAGAATTAGAGTCACCTCCCTTGTACAGAGGTACAACCATAGCTTGCTTAAGAATGCCGGGAAACTCACCCCTCTCAAAAGAGTCATTTATGACTACCGCAAGTGCTTGCAGCTCAGCATCATTGAGATGAAGTAAGATCTTAACAGAAATATCATCAAAGCCAGAAGAATTCTTACTTTTGAAAAGCCTAAGAGCGTCCACAACCTCAGAGACACTTACTGGTGCCAAAAAGAAAGAATTTGAGACCCTCTTGCCCGATAGGTATTCCAGGCGATTTATACCAGGTTCGAGCTGAGAAGATAATACGTCAGCAACCGAACAATAAAAATTATTGAAATCGTCAGGAGACAAATGAGAAGAGACTTGCGAACGACCATTCTTTCCCCTAATCTCATTGATAATCGACCACGCCTCTTTCTGTGTATTGTTCGAACTTGCAATTCTTTTGCTGAAATAAACGTTTTTCGCACATTTAATAACCCTTCTGTAAATATTCCGGTATCTAGACAAAAACAAGCCGAAGGAAGTACTGTGACCAAAAAACTTTTTTAGATAGTTGAGGCATCTCAAATTCCTGGCAGAGGTCCTAATCCCCTTGGTCAACCAACCTTTTTTAACTTTATTCTTAATATTTACAATGGGGAAGGCCGAGTTAAAGGTATTAATCAGGGCATTGTAGAAGGAATTAAATGCATCTGTAGAATCAGGAGCTACCCAAACAGTCACCTCACCAGGCGCGGAACTACAGTGGGGCCTGGGTGGGCCAGGGCCCCCCTAAAATTTATCCGGCCCACCCCTGGGCCCACCCTGATCTGATAGATACTACTATCTTGCAGCCCATGTAATTGTTACGGTGGTACTGGAAACTCAACTTTAATGAGGGAGATCGCTTAACGCCCATACATTTACTATGATGGTATTGGAAAATCAACTTTATACATTTACGGTCACATTATTATTAGGCTTTCTGATGCTGGATAAATGCGAACAATCCGGCAACGCGCACCTAGATCATAGGAACCATTAGATTGGTAGAAGGTGTAGATATAAAAAAAAAATAGTAAACATTGTGTTGGCATTGTTGATTCGGATTTTTGACAATTTTAAAAATTTGTGTTAAATAAATTAACGTGTTAGAGTGCCTTCCGGATACATAAAGGAGTACCACGGGACGTTGGTGGCCAAGTGGCTGACAGCCGAAAATTGTTTAACTTTAGACTTTGACGAACGGTAACGGAAAACGGATTATTTTTGTAAAGAAAAAAAACCAAAGTGGTTAGTGATGAGCGTCCGACGTACCAGAACATTTCGCTGAGGCAGCAGCAGGACCGAGTACGTCGGCATCCTCAGAAGCTGAAAATCCTTCAATCGGTATCGATACTAATGACGAGATTGTTGAACGAATTTCATATAATAGTGACAATGACATTGAGGAGGATGAAATCGAAAGTGAAGAAACGCGCGATTTCAAAGGATGGATAGAAAGCCGACTTGATGAATCACCGGTTTCAGAAGCATTAACGATTAATGCACCAGGACCAGCTGATCTTTCCCTCAATCCAAAGCATTCGCCCAAACAGCCCCAACTATATTTTCCCAATAGTAAGTTTGGAAATCGTCAACGACCATTCAACTCTGGGTGGTACTCTTTGTACAAATGGCTAGAATATAGTGCTTTAACAGATTCAGCATTTTATTTTGCGTGTCGGCATTTTTTTGTGGGAGATTCGAAAAATGTTGTGCTCGTTACTGTTGGTTTTCGTAATTGAAAGAGAGCATTAGACTCTGAGGCCGGATTTAAAAAACATGAATTAAGCGTGGGGCACAAAAATTGTGAAATTACATGGATGAATTTCTCGAAACAACAGGTAGTAGGCACATCTGTTGCAGCACAGGTGAGTGAGGCACATCTTGCTTTGGTCAAAGAAAATAGAACTTTTATTGGCATCCTGGCTGATATATTATTGCATACAGCGACGCAAAACATAACTCAGAGAGGTCATGACGAATCTGACAGTAGCACAAATCAAGGCAATTTTCTTGAACTCTTGAAATTATTTGCCAGATATAACGATGTTTTGGGAAAGAAAATTGGCGTTGGAATTTCAGCTTTACCTAATAATAACAAGCCCGAAAATTCAGAACAAAATTTTATTTATTTTTTTCGAAATTGATTCGAGAAAATATAAGTTCGGAAATCAAGCAAAGTGGTTAGTTTGCCGTAATGTCGACGCGACTAAAGATATACGTAAATCTGAACAGGTGTCCCTAGTTTTACGTTATTATTTAAATGACACAGTAAAATAAAGATTCATAGGCTATAGAGCTGCCGAATGTCTCAATGCAGCATCATCATCAAGAAGAATTATTGGCAAAATGTTGTGTTGATATTAAACACTGCGTGGCACAAACCTATGATAGAGCCAGTGTTATGGTGTTCAGGAGATTTTTCAAAAAGAAGTGCCTCAAGCAATTTATGTGCATTGCTACAATCATTGGCTGAATTTGATTGTGGTCGACTTATGCAAAAAGCTTGAAAATGGTAAAATGTTTTTTGATTTGCTAGAAACTGTGTATGTTTTCATGTCTGGTTCTTCGATACATGCACGTTTCATGGCTTGCTAAAAAAGACTAAGCCCGAGCAACCCACCCTTGGAATTGAAAACAATTTCATATTCAAGATGGACAGTACAACTGCATGCCTGTATTGCTTTTAAGAAATTGATTAGCGAAGTATTGGCATTTCTTAACGAACTTGTTCAGCAGAAATGAGATCGTGCACCAGAAGCTATTGGACTCATACATTAAATTAATTTTGGCTTTATATTTAATATGTGTATGCACACCAAGTTTTCGCCTATATTTAAAGGTGTAAGTGACTATTTACAGAAAGTAACTTCTAATTCGACGGAGGCGAATAGTCTAATAAATTCAGCTAAAGAAACATTCGCGGAGTTACGAAATGATGAAGAATTTTAATCCATATACGATGAGGCTATTATCCTGAGCAATGAAAACAATATACCAACGTCGGCTATTACTGCATCTATGTCGAGAAAGAAAGAGATCCCGAAGAAGTTCGAACACTTTTTTGTAACCGAAAAAATCAATTTAGAAATCGATAATGCTGAAAAATCGCAAGCGCATCGAAATCGAATAAAATACGAATATTTTTTGGAGCCATAGATCTTATTTTAAATGAATTAAAAATCGATTCGGAAACCACTCTAATGTTGTTAAATCCGCAAAACCGTGAATTTTTAAATTTGGAAATTTTATTACCTGCAGCACATCACTACTTTTCCGACGTTGAAGCATTGGAAGCTGAACTAAAAATTTTCCCTAACCCAAACAATAAAGCAATATGAAAATGACAATCAAATCAGCATTACCAATGTAATGCAGTTTGTTGATCTTTTGGAAAAATAATTTTATATTTTTCCAAAAGATCAACAAACTGCATTTTGCATTGTTTCAAGAGACTTACAAACTTGCTGTTATTGGAGTTACCATACCTGTTCGCAGCGCCTCGTGTGAGCGTACTTTTTCCTGTTTAAGACGTTTGGAAACCTACCTCCGTAATTCCATCGGTAATGAAAAACCCAATTATTTAGAGGTTATAAACATTGAACAAAGTGCTGCTAGGGAGTTGGACATTTCTACGGTAGTTTCAGAATTCGACGCCCTTCACAATAATCGTCGGATCCTGTTACCCTAAGTTACGTGAGTATTTACAATTTTGTATAAGTAGATAAACTTGCACCTTAGTGGTTTTTTTCTCGGCCCACCAAAAAAATTTAGCGGCCTCGAGTTGGCCCACCCATTTTTAAATATCTAGTTCCGCGCCTGCACCTCACAAAGATTGCGGAATTTAATGAAGTTCCCACTGCAAAACAATCGACCTCGACGATTAATAGATCGCTGAGAATCAAAGGACAATTTAAACCCTGCCACGACAGCCTCATGGTCCGAAATTGAAGCATTCAGTACCTTGCAATAATCGTTTTCAACATTAGAGCACACATAATCCAAGGTAGAAGAGCGTGTACTAGTTACTCTGGTTGGCTCCATAACATGCATCTTCAAATTAAAACTCAATAAAATGTTTTTAATTGAAATACTAGCATTGGAGATGTAGTCAACGTTAACGTCACCGGTTAAAATGAAGGAAGCAAGGGGAGGAAGCTGACTCAGAAGTGCCTCCAGGCCCCCCAGAAACTCTGCCAAACACGACGCAGGGGAGCGATAGACACAAATTACATATATCTTTAATCTACTGCAATATGCTAAAGAAAATTCAAACACTTTTTCAATAATTAAATGGTCAAATACATTCACATTAATAAAATTATATCTGTTCTCTGCCTCCCCGTTCACTAACAGCATTGTGCCACCATGGACAAAACTAGTTCTGCAAAATTTAGAAATAACAATGTAGTTTGGTAAATAAACCGTTTCATCAATTTCAAGCCAATGCTCAGTAATGCAAACTAAGTCAGGAAAATTCAACTCTTCTAAAATAATATATAGATCGTCACATTTATTACGGAGAGACTGCGCATTTAGCAGGAAGATAGAAAACAGATCAGAAGGAACTCCTACTGTAAAAAAGCACACTCGTCACTAACAGAGTTCTTCGCAGCAGAATCAACATCCGAAGCAAATTTAGGATATTTGCTTACAACATGTGAATGAACCAACTTAGCCAGGTCAGAGCCAAAATTGCGTGCATGATTGCATTCAAATATTTTGTAAAGATCTACATTGTTGTAATGAAAAGCTTTAAAAAGTGACAAATTGCGTATCCGAGATACAGGTTAAACATACATTCAAGTGGACCTATTTCACGAGCGAATTTCTGCATCCCGGCAACTTCAGCCGCCGGACGCTGAATGCGTATGCCGCAGCATACAAAAATATCTTTACGATATATGGACGTGTTCAGACATGGATACTTTTGCAACGGAGAATATATCATTGTGGCAGGATATTTTTCAGTATAAATTGAATCGTCATAGGTGTTATTTACTACGCGCTATAGATAGTGATGAACCTATGCACGGCACTGCGACTATTTTTGTACTGATTGAAGAAATACGTGAATTCGATGCAGCAGTCCAAGTTTTCGACCGCGATTCTGTATCTCGGATACGCGTATCTCGCATACAGTATCCTCGTGTGAAAGAGCTCTTATAAGCTAATAAATGAATTTTAAGACATATTTCTAGAAACTTATAATAAAGATCGTTCATGCTTCATTTAATTTTGGGATATTTGTATTTAACAAAAAAAAAGCCTCACATTTCGGTGGATGCGCTAGCCATAATGGAAAAGACTTTTTTAAAACAATTTTTAAAAGTATTTCTACCATCTTCTTAAAAAAAATTGCGCTGAAAAGAGCGACCATTTAAACGAAAGAAATAAAAAACGAATATTCGGTACATTAACGAAGTAGGCCATATACTTACCTACCTACTTAGAGTAAATAGGAAAAACATTCTTTAATCTAAGCCTGCCTATACTTGCATAAATATTTTTTTATAACTAATCATATTTGATTTGGGACCTATGCATACCTATATTACACCTACTAAAATATATTTTTTAGTCTTTGATGTGTAAACATCTTCCGCGGCGGCACCGAACATTAATAATAGACTAGAAGGATCACTCTAAGCCCTCCTTGCCCCGTCACGGAACCGGGTGATATGCTTGAACCGGTAAGGCCTCGTGCCGGTGCCACGTTTCTGAATCCGGATGGTTTTTCGAATGACAATTATTCGAACGACAATTCTTCGAACGACATTTCTTCGAATGAACAGTTTTTCGAAAAGACAATTCTTTGAATCGACAATTTTTCGAATGTGTAATTCAATTTGGGTTAGTCCCTTTTACCGGTTTAACAAAATTTCTGCATGGTGCGTGGTGTAGAAGGTAGCGTTTTTGCCTGTCATTCCGGCGCTGCGGGTTCGATTACCGTCGGTCGCGATAGATGTTTTGTTTATTGTTTTGCATTAATTTACCTTTTTTTCTTAATTTTGGGATAGTTTGGGTAAGCCTTGGGTTAGTTCTGGTCAGCACTTGGTTAGTTCTTGTTGATTGAGATTAGTTAATATGTTTAATAAAAAATTTTAATAAATTATCTTTGTTTTCTCTAATTTAATATTTTCGAAAAACGGCCCTTTCGAATATTTGTCTTTTCGCAAAACTATCCGTTCGAATAATTATCCGTTCGAATAATTGTCCATTCGAAAAACTGTCCTTCGAAGAACTGTCTTTCGGAAAATTGTCATTCGAAAAACAGTCCTAGACTCCGTTTCACCTCGTCTGGTCCAAAGTCTGGTGTCTCGCCTTTCTAAGCGCTACATCAAAAGTGCCGGCTGAGAGTGGACCTTCTAGTCTCTTGTTAATGTTCGGTGGCAGCGGTATGAGGGTAAATCTCGGGAAAATGGACAGAAGAGTGAAACGGATGTTACATCATAACCAGGCGGAGTCTACTTCCGCGCTTCCTTGCAAAACCTGTTCTTTCTAACGGCAGAATATAGGGAACCAATTCCAAATAAGTGGTGGCCTATATTCAGGCGTCACGTGGTCTAAGGTGGCATTAGATTTTCATGTCGATGATGTCGATATAGGATATGTTTACACATCAGTGTATCGAATACTAGCAGACTCACTCTTTTTTTTTATTATTTTAAGTATTGATAATTAAGAGAAAGTGTGGAATACTTCAGCATATATACTTATGTGTAATTTTTTTCCAGTAGTATATCCTGAATTTTGGCGCAGGTGCAGGATAGTATTAAACTAAAAGTCAAATAAGCACTAAGGCATTGTTATTTATAGTGAATATTGTTTCGACACGCAAGGTAGTGTCGAAAAGCGACTATTTTCGACACTGCTATTGTTAACTTGTCGTTATGATATAAACCAAATTGTTCAATATCACAGCACACTAGCAAGAATTGCGACACCGCTCCATACCCTCTGAACGGTCAAGTGGATACACCCTGTGCTTGTCATGACTCGCCTAGAGATCAGAATGTTTAATGTTTTACTTCACGCATGGCCCCCAACTCGCTTCGCTCGCTCCAACAGCGCAACTGAGCAAACCTAACCCAACTTTTAAAAACATGCCTTGCCGCTGACGACAACCACAGCACCAGTAGATCTGTTGAAAGCAATCTACTGGACTGTGAAGACATTTTTTCGATTTTCGACTGACGCGTATGCAGTTATCACTATGGTTTCTAACTCTGATCGCTAGAGGCAAGTGTTGTAATGCTCGGGTTCGATTTCCGTCGGTGGCAATGCAAGTTTTTTAAAGATTATAGGTGTTTTTCTTTCACCTGCACTAAGTACACCTTTTGCACCAACCCTTTTCTTTCTCCGGTGCACTTGCACTGAGTGCCATTTAGTGCAGCACTTTCTCCACCGACTATTTTGTTGGTAGAAGTTGGTGCAGGATGGTGGGACAATGGCGAACTGGTAGAGATTCTTGATATGGTTTTCTTTCGCTGCAGCAGGATTATTTGGTGGCGCTACACTGACGTACACCAAGTGCAGTTGGTGTAGGTGAAAGAAAAACACCTTATGTTTGTTCCTTTTTTAAAATTTGGGTTTGGTTTGTTTGGTGGCGCCCCCAGAGCGAGCGAAGTGAACACAGAGCTATGCGTAAAATGAAATACATATTATAAGAGATCTGACAATAATATTTGTGGAAAAAATAACTTAATCCGGCAATGGCCAAATCACGGATGAAATAACCAAAATAATGGACGTTCATTCGTGTTGCTTCGACTTCGTTTGCAATATTTCGCCGTCGCGGACAATTGTATACTAGCGGATTCGTGTCTTGGTCCACCAATTATACCTTCGCGCATGCATACGTGCTAATTCATATATTTTTGAAAGTGGGTTTTTCTTGATCTCGGGCATGCCATGGGTTAGTTTTGTTTGTAAGCGCACCAGGAGCGAGCGGAGGGCCATGTGTGAAGTGAATTATTAGGACTATAACACCGCGCTGCTGCCAAATGCGCAGGTCCGTAGGTTGAAAAGTTGGTGTACATAGACGTGATTAACCAGCGGTCCCTAGTAAAGCTGGTACGGACCAAGAATAATGAACTAGTCTAGTTTATTATTCTGGTACAGACAATTTAAAATTTGGGGATGTAGCATTGAGCCGTCCGAGTTGGAACAAAACATAACAAGAAAATTGTTTAGTTGCGCCCCGTAGCGAGAGGAAGTCCATCCGAGAAGTTAACAACACTATTTTAATTTACAAGTATTGCGCAATGACTCACGTCTCGATGCTAGAAGGGTTTACAATATATGCACCGACTGGTCGGGTCCTAGCCGCTAGTGATTTCTACTAATAAAGAAAACGACATAAAAGTCAAAATAACAATGGCCGCGCAACAAGAGCGGTAATGTAGCGCAAATGTTTAATTGTTTGCGTTGGTGGTTGCACGGTAAAAAATGATTGTACGGATGAGCCTCCGCTCGCTTCGGGGGTGCCCTAGTCCAGAAGACGTTCCCCGTACCGCATCAGAGGGCTTCAGAGTTGCGCGCGCATTACATTGTTAACATTCATTATGTCTTTGGGGTTTAGCGGATTGCTGTCAACTGATCCGTAGCTCAGTGGTTGGAAGCTGAGTTTGCGATACGGCGGCACGGGTTCGATTTCAATGGCAACATATGTTTTTTTATTTTTAATATTACGTGTAAAACGTTATTTTCTTCATTTTGGGCAGGGGCAACGCCCTGTCACTAACCCAAGACATGTCCAAAATCAGGAAAACATTTGCATTTTTAACATTTGGGCTACAGTTATCCCTAAATCGCGCAACTGCTGATCGTGACTGCAATAAATTAATTGAAAACCTGCAACCTGCAAAATAAAAAATATATGTTTTTGACATTTAGCTTAGCACACTAACACGTTGTGAAACTCCTCGCGGATCGTTTCTTAATTTCGTTCTGGTGCGTCTTTTAAAACTAGTATCACAGCTAATGTGTGTATAAGCTGTGCTAGTTTTTAATATTCAATTTTCGCACTTTTGCGATTGCTCCGTAGATAGATTAAACGCCTCCCCGCTTTTCCTTCTGAGGTTGGCTCCTATTCCTAACCCAACATTCTTTCTTTCTTTAACATTTCTCTTCGTTTACTTCATCATCATCATACATTTATTTCATTATTAACAATTATATAACAGCATGTCCTAATATATGAATACGCCTTAGTGCTAGTTAAACTAGGGCCTGTTGTTGTGCCTGGCGTTGTTCGGTCAACACCGTGGCCAACAGGACACGACGCCCTTAGGGGGCTAATGTTACCCTATTCATAAGTTAGGTGTAGCAGTGCTACGGGTAGCTCTATCTTTCCCTGGGTATTCCCTACAAAGTCGCTGCAGATAAGTTGTTGGCCGGAGCTATATTGATTATACTACTTTTTGCAGTCTGTTGTTTAGTTACCAAGGAATTATACAAGGAAAACTTGAGAAAAACCTTGTTTCAATGCTCTCATGGAGCAGAAGATCATGGGATAAAATGACACCACATTATGTACAACATAGACCTAATACTACTATATACAAGTAAAGACTTAATGATACAAGTCTGCTCCTGTATTGTAACAACTTCAGAGCCAAATTTTCGCGAATAAGACGCGATAAGCAGCTTACAGCGGTGCATTTTTGCGAATAAGTCATGACGTCACGCTTAAAGACGCTTTAAGCGGAATCTCGCGGCCTCAAGAGGACGCCAGAAAATCTGTCAGCGATCGGAAGTGGGGAGATGACACAAATGACAGTTTAGTTAATTGTTTGTTTATGTTTATTTTTACTGATTTTGGCTTTGCATATTCGAAAAAGCAAAAAGAAGTCCTCATTTAGGTATTTATTATTCATCTATTCTTCACAATATACACTCCAATAATGATGTTCTCTTTCATATATAGAAATAAATTGCTGTGCTGGTAAACAAAATCTTTTTTTTTTCCTGCATCAAAACGTAAAACTCTAGATCTTGACTGCTTTTATCTTAGTTAAATAATATTTCGCTATTATTAATTTCATTTACTTTAAACAATAAATAACGATTATCCCTACAATTACTGAAAAACAAGACTAAATTTTAGGTTACGAGAAATGTCATTACGTCATGCTTGTAAAACATTCATTTTTGCGAGCAAATAAGTCATTACGTCAGGCTTTAAGTTGCTTAAAGACATCTTTGAAGACATGATCTCGCCAAAATATGCCTCAGATCGTATAGGTCGAGCCCCGCGGATCAGGCTGCGGAGACACGGATGTTTCCGTGGTTGGAAGTCAAGTTTGAATGTATAAGGCGCAGCTGCGTATTTATAGTACGTGCAGCACCTTTAACAAGCCCCCCCCCCCCCCCCCGTGCCGAACACGGTGAGTGGCTGGCCAGGCGGCAGGATCGACACTTACCCGCGGAGGCGAAGTGTTCCTGTTCTCCTGGTATTTTCATTGTTCGTGTTTTTCGAAAATTGGATTAAATTTGGTAAAAGGGTGAGATTAATGTTGTTGTTGGTATTATTTAATGTTTCTTCTGAATTGGGCTTATGGCGGCCTTAGTTGCTTGTAAAATAAAGTCAGCTCTCTGTATATAGTGCCATGCCTAATGGGGTGCTCGGGGTCGTAGCGTTTATCTGCGATGTTTTCAGTGAGCGGCGATCCCTTGACTTGGTGCTCAAAGAACCTACATGCGAGGCCATCAATGTATTCTTCGACGTATTCAACGCCAGACCACGCATGCAGGTCCTCGGTTCTAACGCGGTCGCGTAGAGTCAAGGAAAACGCCGCCCTCAGATAGCTATTCTGAATTATTTGAAGTTTTTGCTTGTGTGTGCGGGCCACCGAGCACCACACAGGAGCAGCGTGTAGTAATGCAAGCCTTACTACAGATTTATACAAGATGAGCTTATTAGCGGGGCTCAGGTAAGACCTGCTCGCCACTAGCAAGCCCAGTCCTTTCTTTATGGTCGCATTTTTGCTAATTATTGCCTTGATATGCCCACTAAAATTCAATTTATTATCAAGCGTGATACCTAGATATTTTACTTGAGCTTTAGGTATTATAGGTGTGTTGCCTATTACGAGAGGTGTAACATCTATATCCCTTCGTTTGCGTGTGATCACTATGAGATGAGATCTGTTTTGTTCGCATTAAGGGAGATCTTCCACCTCTCGTAGTAGGGAACAAGCACGTTCATGTGCTCGCTTAATCTTGACTTCACCACTTCCGCTATAGGATGCGAGGAGTAAATTGCCGTATCGTCGGCAAATAGGGCTTTATTGGTTTCGGGATGAGACGGAATATCTGCAATATAAAGATTGAACAGCAGCGGCGACCATACTGTGCCCTGTGGCACCCCTGCGAGGAGTCTCCTGCTCGCAGAAGTGTGTTTATCTACTCTTGAAACGAAAGTGCGTTCGGCAAGCTATGACGCGATTAGGGATACTATGTGAAGCGGAAGGTTGTGCTTCGCTAGAAGTTTATACAGTAACCCCGCGTGCCACACCCTGTCGAATGCCTTCTCGATGTCCAATAGCAGTAATGCCACTGATTGTCTCGCACTGAAACTTTCGTAAACGTCAGTTGCGATTTTCGCGGCCAACATGACGGTGCCGCGCCGCCCGCGAAAACCGAACTGTTCAGGGGGCAAGATGTTAAGCCGATCGACCTCCCTACTGATCCCCGGCAAGATTAGCCTTTCAGCTACCTTCCCGAGGGTGTTCAGCAGAGAGATCGGCCGGTATGACGAAGGTAGTGCGAGATCTTTCCCTGGTTTAGGGATATGTATGACGCACGCTGCTTTCCAGGATTTCGGGAAATGTTGCAGCCTGATTACCGCGTTAATTATATGCATAAGATGGATAATTGATTTTTTAGGCAAGTTTTTCAGGACTAAGTTCGGAATATTGTCCGGGCCGGGAGCTTTATTTCTCGGCAAACGACTGAGAGCTTTGCGGATATCCGCCGGAGTGACTCTCAACTTATCATACACTGGCGGAGAGATGGGGTACTTCTGCTGTTTAAAAACGTTAACAGCATAGCTGTATTGTGCCTGCTCAGGGAGGATATCAGGCGACTCACTGCAGACGCCCCCCAGGTAATCGGCGAAGGCCTCCGCTTTTCCCAGATCGCTAACGATATCAAGACCACGATATTTGATCGATGGGATTCGCGTACTACCTCCGCGGACACGCCTAGCGAGCTTCCACAGCGAGCCGTCATCCCTGCTGACAGAATTGATGTAGTCCAGCCATACTTGGTTCCTATACTCCCGGATTTTAATTCTTATTTCCTCCGTCAGCGCATTGATGCGAGCGGATCCCATTTGTGTCCGGTTTCTCTGCCATCTGCGTCGAAATCGGTTTCTAATAGCTATAAGTTCAAGGATAGGTTCAGGGAGGGTTTCTGTCTTAGGGTGGATGGTTACCCTAGGGCACATGGCATCACGGATGCGCTGGATGTTAGTTGTAAGCTTTTCAACTTCATTCTCAAGCTCCTGGATTGTCTCTATTTGCCTGGGAACAACAGTTAATTCGCTTAACCTAGCCCGGAACTCTATCCAATCAAGATTCCTGTACGAAACGACGGTGTCGCTCGACGTAGGGACCCTAGAGTACAGGCCAATCTTGATCGGAAGGTGATCCGAGTTTAGGGTATTTAATTCCTGTAACTGAGTGGTTCTTATCGCTCCCCAAGTAATAGCAACATCCAGGAACGAGTCACTACGAAGATAGGTAGGATTTGGAGTTCTATGGTAGGATATTTCCAGATTATTTTCCACTATACCCTTAAGTAGTCTACCCCTGCCGTTGGTTGTGCCGCCCCAGTCAACGTGAGTGGCGTTGAGATCGCCAATTAGCAGGGATACTCTGTTTTGCGGGAGAAGAGCAAGGATATCGTTTGCCGTGAGGCGGAGAGCCGGAGAGGCATAGCAGCCACACACACGCAGGCCGCTCTCTAGTTCGATACTAACATGTTCTATGGCAGAGCGTATGTTATATACTCGCCGGTAGCGAAGTGATGTGTGTATGAGGCAGGCCACGCCTCCTCCGGGTCGATCGGGCCTATCAAATCTCTCGATATTGTAGCTCCTAATCTTAAACGTAAAATTAGGAACTAAATACGTTTCGTTGAGAAAAACAATCTGAAAATTGGAGGCTTGCATAAAATTACGGAATTCGCCCATTTTGGGCCTGATGCTGTTACAATTCCAACTGGCGACAATTAGCATTATATATCGAATCTCGCATATTCAAACCAGAAAAAGCGTATCGAGGCTTGCAGGATTTCTGCTTTGTCACCCCGACACGCTTCAAGCATGTTTGAATAAAAGTCCAGGGCCAGAAAAAGCTGGTCGAGGTTGACTAAGTTGTTGATTTTAATAACTACATTATTTAGGTTTGTCATGGTATTAGCGATATTTACATTGTTTAAGTTATGATTCGAGCTAACCCGCGCAGAGCCACTAACCTGTATATTGTTGCTTTTTCTAGTTTGATCTTCGGATTCTTCGGTTACGCGTTGAGTGTTTCTAGGTCGCAGAGGTGGAAACTGTCTGCTAAACTCTTCGGTGTGTTGGCCATTGATTAGGCCTTGGCCCCGTGGACCGTCTGCTGCTCTAGTAGCTGGGTTGTCTCTGTCTCTCCAAGCCGGGTTTGCCGGCGGTGGCGCTGGTTTAAAGGTTTGCTTGGGTTGCCTTGTCGTAGCCGCTGTCGCTTCGATTATATTTAGCTTATAAATATAGACAGGGCAATCCTCGTCAATAGCTCGGTGGGGGCCGCCGCAATTAACACATTTAATAAAGTCCTGTGAACATTGCGTAATGTCGTGCGACCCCGCACATTTGCTGCAAGCGGTCTTCCTGCTACAGTACGACTTGGCGTGGCCGTATTGTTGGCAGTTTTTACACTGCAAGACCGCTTTTCCGGAACGTCTAGCTTCCCATGTTACTCTAACGCACATTAGAGTTCTTATCTCGTTATTAAGGCGTCTTAATGTATAATCGGTTCCGAGAATCACTAGAAACATTGGTGTTCTCGTTTTACGCATTTCGTAAATGTTTCTGGGAATTATATTGTATTCGTCACGCAAAGCTTCTGAGATGTCCTGTGCCTTGATATCCCCGTCTAAGCCGCGTAGGACAAACGCTCTGGATTTCTCCTGTGACTCGGCATAAGTATGGAACTCTGTCCTTTCTTGTTCCAGGGTGCGTTTCAACGTATGCAAATCATTGGCGTTATCACAGTAAACGATGACGGAGTTTTTGGTATACTTTAATTGATACTTAGTTATTCTCATCTCTTTTAGATCTTCCCTGAGCTGTCGGTGGTCTGCCGGACGGCCCTTAATGACGACGGGTGGAGGGGGTTGGATCTTGCGTTTAGGGGTGTCTTTGCTCTTTTTGTCAGCAACTGCTTTGCGTTTAATTCCCGCAGAAGCAGAGGTGGACGCAACGCTCACAGTATCGTCGTCCTCTGTATTGATGTCCTGTAGAGGCTCAAAGTGATTTGAGGTAACTACAGGGGGTTGCCCCATATCTTGGGTGACGATTTTGAAATTGCGTTTAAACGGCAGTTGCTTAAACGGAGTCTTAAAAGCATTCTTTTCGTTAGCTGTTACCAGGGGAACAGAAATCGGGGGCGGCGGCGGAGGTGCCATTAAGGTAGGCTCGTTGCCATGCGGTTCGGTTTGCATTTCTTTTGCTTCTTTAGCGCAAAAAGTTTCTTTACTTTTTTGTGCTGGTTGGCGGTCAGCCAAGGTCACCTTGGGCTTTTTCAAGTTTTCGGATTTAAGATCAGTAGGACTGGCCTTCTTTTTGCCGGTGTCGATTTTCGACGCGACATTTCGTTTGATCCGCATATAAGGGTGGGTGTCCCGAAAGTGTTGACGAACTTTCGAAACTAATTTTCTGGTGTCAATATGGCTTGGGTCGCAATCCCGAAGCTTTTCATAATCTAGCCTACATTGTACACATATTTCAGCGAATGTTTTAGATTTACCTTTTATTTTGCGGATGAAGGCTTCGGTAAGGTCTTCGGAGTCTGGGAGGGACTCCATCGATATATTGGACTGTGTGTCCTCATCTTCCGATAAGTCACCCATTCTACGGGCAAAAGCCGGGGTTCCGTCCCCGGAGACTGAGAAAAAAGTGGATAAATCCGCTAGTTTTTACTAAACTGCAGTAGCCAGTGAAGCAAACTATTCGTAAATCTAAGTAGAAGTACCCGGAATAAGCGAAAGTTTTTGCGGAACGTAAATAAACAAATATTTATTTTACTTCGTCGTCATGTTGAACAAGAGTCTGGGTCTGGGTACACCGGAATGAATTCCATTCTTCATTGCAATATTGCGGCCATATTACGTATTTATGCGGCACTTCACGCATTTATAGCATATGACATATGATTCATATGAAACATTGACTATTATTATTTCACTTCACATGACAGTGTTCCACATTACTAGAATCAAACAAAACTAACCCAATTCTAACCCAAATTTAAAAAAGGAATAAACATCGTGGAAAAAAAAATTGAAAACGTCTGTCCACGCATGAAACAGTTTTCCACATTATTTCAATCAAACAAAACTAACCCAATTCTAATCCAAATTAACTCAAATTTAAAAGAAAAGGAATAAACAAAACCTTAAAAAAAATAAAAACATCTGTCAGCACTCGAGATTACAGTTCATAGTGCAGTTGTGAATGAGAGGCGCGTGATTGGCTAGCTAGCTACGTGAGCTGACGCATGCCTTCGCAATGCAACCAGATGTTTGCAAGTCAGCAGATGGCCCCTAGACCATGGTCAGCCTTCACTACGGCGACCCGCTTTCAAATCCCGTCGGTTTTGTTTTTTTTAAGGAAACTGGTTTTTCTTGATTTTTGGGTTTTTTCTTGGGTTAGCCCTTGATTAGTCTCCATTGCTTGATCATCGGAGCGAGCGAAGCGAGCGGATGGCCATATACCTGCCAATTGCAGCTCTTTAAATCGCATGCCGCTGTCGGCATATCACAGGATTCACATACAAGCGCAGCCATCTAACCACTAGACCACCCCCCTCGGAACTAGAGGTTGCATGGGCGTATATAAGGGGGGGAAAGGGGGCCTTCCCCCCCCCCCCCCCCGGAGATTAAGTGTTAGTCTACATGCATACGTGATCACGGATATCTGTATACGTGAAACGCAAACGTTGAATATTGCCCATCCACATGGAACTTCCGTGATACGTGATTGACATATGTAGTATATTTAGCAAAAATAAACGAAGAAAATTCTAAGCCCCCATATGCAGGACAATATGGACAAGACCAATTTTTACTGAGGTAGCACGAAAACTTTATGGATGTGGAAATATATTGTTTCGCGAGTTGGAAGATGGCCAGTCTAATTTTTTTCACTATTTTAGAATGTCATCTGGAAAAACATTCCATACTAATGACACTGTTATTAGGTATCAACCGATTTTTAAAACGGATATGTTCCAAATAGTTTTCACAAACAGAGTGAATAACCAACCGCAGCATCCACATTTATAGGAAGATTCTTCCATTTTATATTAAGTATTTATTTTTCATTAATTTTATCAACTAAACATTATCTTGCTAAAATTAAAATTTTTTAAATTATCTCTCTCTGTCAATCAGCCGCAACCATCACACTCAAACGGATACGTATACCGAAAAAGAAAAAGTTAAAATTAACCAACTTTCATCCGTTTTGACCTTGACGGAGAGTGAATTCGCTCTCCTGATACACAATTGGATGTAGTTGGTCACGTGGGCACAACGGATCCGTGATCACGTATGCATGTGTACCAACACTCATGCATCTTAAGAATTGTGTTTTGTAAATTAAATTAAATTTTTTACTAGAAAATTTTGTGTGACCATAATTTGCCCCCCCCCCTCGGAAAATTTTTTATATACGCCCTTGGTTGCAAGACCACCAGGCTCTGGAAGCAATTGACCAAAAATCAGAAGCCTTACGTGCCAAAAGCTTTACACGCACTACGCATGCCCGTGCACGCAATCTGCAATATTCCAATAAAGGATGAAATCCATACCGGTGCACCCAGACGCTTATCACATTGACGTTTTAATTTTAATGTCAATGTGTCATCATTCATCATTAAAAAGAAAAACAAAAACAAAACAATAAAGGTAAAGGAGAAGAAATAAGAAATGGAAATGAACTATGTGCAATGGATAACGTTAAATAGCAGGTTTGTTGTAAAATTCGGAAATAGGCTTTTAAAAAAATTAAAAATAAATTTTCTAGGTTAAAACAAGGAATATCGCTTATAAACAACCTAAATAACACAAAATATATGCTTCTCTTAACTCACATATTGAATTCCGCAACTGACGAGTTGTTCACAGAAATTGAGCTCCAAAAGCTCCAGGATACCCTTAAACTGAATGAAAATCAACTGCAACTACTTTTGCAAAGTATAGCATATATTTATAAGCAAAGTAGCAAGGTAATCCTGAAGCCTACAGAACTGCAAAAGGACTTGGTGGATATTTTAGGTTTTGACCAAGAAAAGGCCAAGATTTTTATTAAGGAATGGTCTCTAGAAACTAAGAAAGATTTAGGGGACTTTGAGAACCGCAGTAAATTGAACAATATGTGCTGGGAATTGAATTTGCAGGTCGGGTCAGATATGGGCAGTAAATTGGCCCTTCCTAGTGCAAGGGTTCAGCTAGACCTAACTAGGGTAAAGTAGTTTAACATCATAATTAAAATATGTACAGATTTCAATATTAAGTATGGGCCAATATACAATATTAAGTATGGGCCAATATACAACCGCAATGTTTATAGATAAATAAGGAACAATTTTGTTTTGCAGCTAAATAATAAAGATAGAACAGAAAATGTTATTCTAGAACTAGGGGAAGAGGATTTACAACAACTATACAACACATTGGAAGTGATTCAACTGCGGTTAGATAATATATCTAAAAAATAAAATTTATAAAAATTTAGTAAATAAGTCTAAATCAGGTGTAAATATTATTTTAATTTAATATGCAAACAAGTAATATTCTAAAAAATATCTTTATTTTGATAAAATATCATTATTTCCACCTAGTTTATCCACTTTATACTGTGTTGTAGTGTTAAGTTCTGTAGAAACCTGAGCTGCTAGCAATGTTTGCATCATTCCTTGGACCATAGTCAGTTCATTGGCAAGTTGTTCTTCCCGTGTCAGGACTTCATGAAGTTGCACTAGTAACAAGCCTACAGAAAGAATGTGTATAAGAACAAATGAACACAGAGATGTGGAGAAAATAATCGGTCTACAAAAGTAGCCATACATTTAAAAGTATTAAGTAACTTCAATGAATAACAAAACTTATATAAAAAGATAGTTTCATAACAGTTTAAAATACCGAAAATGAGCAAGTGAAAATCAGCTGCATCTAGTAGCATATATTTATATTAGAAGATACTAAAGTTTTAGAAATATTTTGAAATTATGACGAACCTAATGATTTTTTAATTTAATACCAATCTTCTTCAATAAGACTTACTAAAACTTTATATAATTATGCAGTATGATTTGTCAGGACATTTTTATTAAAATGCTTACCGATATCAGTTTGCAGACCATCTAGACTCTCTGATATAATGTCTAAAAATTCATCTGCAACATCTGCAAGGAACCTAGTAAACCTCAAGTCAGTGATGTACCTAAAAATGGAATCAAAAATTGCTCTAAAGAAAATCTCTGAAGAATTAATTTAATATAAAGTCTTATTTGGTGAGACTAATATGAAATGAATGTTCAAAATTCCTTTAGATTGTCTTATTACTATAGTGACTTGAGGGTTCCATACTTCGGTTTTTGAGTAAAAGCAAATCCTTTCTAAAGTGGATCGAGTGTGTCAACACTAGTAAATTTTTAAACAGGCCCATCTCAAAAAGCCATGCTGACCCCCTCTCCACCCCCCTCAAGTTTGATAAGTGGATTGTTTTAGTTTTGTTGTTTTTCTCAAAAGCGGTAAGAGATGATTTGTTTTGATGTTTACCACCCTAGTTGTCTAGAGAGAAAAGGTAATGTCTTGAAGCTTGGTGGCGCCAAAATTGTCTGTTCTCTGGACTGCGAACAAAAAAATGAGGAAAACCAACATGAACTCCAAACTCTAAAAGAGGAGATCATAAATCTTAACGAAAAAATAAAAAACAAAGATAACTACATTAAACGTCTAAAGAGAGGCACTAAAGACTTTGAAGATCTAGTTACTAACCAAGAAGAGAAACATCTTGAACAACTAAAGCAGCAGGAATTGAACATTGCCAAACTGAAGAATGAGATGATCAGACTGAATAATGAGAAGGACTGCCTAAATACTTCCTTAGAAAGCATTTCAACATCTAAACAGAAAATTCAGGACGAATTTACCTTTTGAAAGGACATCAATGGTCAAATGATTTCCACTATTCGGACATTAGAGAAGGATAATGAGGCGTATTTTCTAGAGATAAGAAAACTTAGAAACGAATGCGATCATTTTAATTCAGACAAGATTAAGTTGCATGTCAAAAAATGTACGACTGAAACTCAGACCTCTGGTCCAAACTGGCACACGGAAGAGGACACGAAACAAGCATATCATAAGGAGAGTGGTGCAAATCGAGGTAGGATTTTGATTGTATGTGACCAAAGCGGATATAATCTGAATCGGACTCTGAAAAGTAACCTGTGCGAGTTTTCAATTCAAACTATTATAAAACCAAATGCATTTTACCGGGACGTCATAGAAAATATCGTAGACTTAACAGGAAATTTTACACTCGAGGACTACATTATTATAGTGGCAGGTCATAACGATTTTAAAAACAAAAAAATGCCATCTCTGCGCAGTATACACAATAGGATAAAACACTGTACCCATACAAACATAATATTTACTTCATCGTACTATATGGGTTTCAGTCCTGTAAATATGTCAATCTACAATTTTAATAATGCCCTAAATAATTATGTATTTTGCCTGAATCACTATAGCGAAGGTATAGTCAATATTATAGATGTGAAATAAATTTAGCACAGTTAAGAGAACAAATAGTATAACCGAGGAGATTAAATGTATTGTGAATAAGAGACTAGATCACGAGGGTAAGAATTTAAAGTTTGTTAGGTTGACAAATTCTATAAGTCTCAGTGAGAATAGTTTAAGTTTGGATGTAGAAATGGGAAGTACAAACTGTGTGGGCATGACAAGTTTGAAAGATTTAACTTCTACTGAAAGCCGGCCAATTCCAATAGCATATTCGAATGATAAGAATATTAATAGTTGTGATACAGATAGAAACTTAGTAGTTAGCATTGCCTCTGAGTCAGAGTCTGAGGAGGGGGAATGTTTTTTAGGCCTGACTGGAAATTAAACGATAGTACAGTAATTCAAAATCTAAAATATTCTGAGACTGATTCCTTTTTATTTTACACTAATATTAGATCAATAAGAAATAAAAAAGATGAATTAGAAATTATAATTAATGAGATTAAACCAAAAGTTTTGTGCTTCTCAGAAACATGGTTAAAGAGCGAGGATTTTTATGCGTTACAGGGGTATAATGTAGCATCAAAGTTATGTAGAACGGATAGTGCGCATGGAGGAGTAATGATTTTTGCGAGGGAATGTTTTTCTTTTAGAACTGTTGATTTGAGTAACTTCTGTGAAAAGAGGGCACTGGAGGTCTGTGGTATACAATGTGACTTCCCCTGCGTGGGAAAAACAATTTTAGTATGTTTATACAGAAGTCCTGGCGTGCCAGCACAATATTTTTTAGATAGATTAGAGATTTTTTTGAATTATTTGTATGACCTAAAAACTAACATTGTCATTTTGGGCGATTTTAATATAGATACGTTTTCCAATGTGGCCTCTGCAAATGCGAATAATAAAAACAATAATAATTACGGTAACAATATAGAATACGAATTTTTGAGCCTCTTAGATAGTTTTAATCTAAAAACAAAAATTACGCAACCAACTCGTACAACTGCCTTCTCCAGCACAACGATTGACAATCTGTTAACTAACATTGAGAATTATGACATTCTTTTTGACACTAAAGTCTTTGAAACTGGTCTTTCAGATCATGCCGCAATTTCAGTTATATCACAATACAAAAATAATGATAATACTCAGGGAAAAATTAAAAAACGAATATTTAACAATAAAAACATTTCAAGAGCAAATGATTACTTAACAACTCTGGACTGGCAAGGTGTTACTGGGGAGAGTGATATTAATCGTAAATTCGACTTATTTTACCAAACATTTAATACTATACTCAACAAATTTTTTCCATATAAAAGCGTCCACCCAAAGAAAAAAAAATCTTGGATAACAAATGCAATTAAAAAATCTTGTAAACATAAAAAACAACTATTTATATTTTTAAAATATAATCACAACAATATCATTTCAGACTTTTATAAAAAATATTGTATTATTTTAAAGCAAGTAATAAAGGACGCTAAAAGAGTTAGTATAGAAGAAGAAATTGACAAGTCAAAAAACATTACAAAAACAGTATGGAAAGTTGTCAGGAGAGAATCTGGAAGGGATATGCAGGGACAGTGTATTAAGTGGGAAATATTGAATGAGAATATTGTAATAACCGATAAAGCAGAAATATCCCGCTTGTTCGCGGAGCATTTCACTAACATCTCTGTAAAAAATAAATTTCCAAGGTTAGAGTTGCCACGTGTGAAGTCAGTACAACAGAGTTTTTTCCTCACACCTTTAACATTAACCGAGTTGCATAATATTATATATTCTTTGAGCAATACTAACTCTACCGGAGTGGATGAAATGCCGCTTAGATTTTTAAAGGAAGGCTGTCAATCCGTAATGAACATAGTTCTGGAACTGATTAATGGTTCTTTTGAGGCATTCGCTACTCCGGATCAACTGAAATTGTCCAAAATTTTACCAATATATAAAAAAGGTTCGCAGTCTGATATTACAAATTATCGTCCTATATCATTGGTCAACGTTATTACGAAAATAATGGAAAAGGCTGTTTGCAATAGATTAATAAAGTGTTTTTCCACTCACAATATCCTAACGTCTTGTCAACACGGATTTAGGCAGGAACGTTCCACAGAAAGTGCTGTTAGAGACATCTTGGGGGAAATTTATGATGCGATAAATAGGGGAAGGTCTTGCGTGGCAATTGTATGTGATCTGTCAAAGGCGTTCGACATGGTGGATCATGGCATTTTGCTGCACAAGCTAGAGAGGTATGGGATAAGGGGAGACATACACAGATGGTTTGGGTCGTATTTGGAGAACAGACAGCAGTTCGTATCAATTAGAGAAAATAATCAGACATACAATTCAGATGCCAATGAGGTTTTAGCTGGAATTCCGCAGGGATCAGTTTAAAGGCCGTTATTGTTTAATATATATGTTAACGATCTACCAGAACATGTCTCGGCCAGAACTGTTATGTATGCTGACGACACCACTTGCATTCTAAGTGATATGAATGCTGATGTCCTTTTATCAAAAACTAAGATCGCGTTCGATCAACTAAATAAATGGTTTATGTCAAACAAACTTCTGTTAAACTTAGATAAAACTAACATCATGATATTCAACGGAAGATCTCTTTGCCTTAAGAACGAAATAAGTATTAATACAGTAGTAATCAATGTAATTAACGAAGCTAGAATACTGGGTTTAATAGTTGATTCATCCCTAAAATTTGAACAGCACATATACAAACTAAATAAAAAACTAAACTCTGCTTGTTATTCGATCAGGTATTTGTCGGGAGTAATATCACTAAAATCATTAAGGTCGGTTTACTACGGCTATTTTCACAGCTTAATGACCTATGCCATTCAGTTTTGGGGCAATGCTATTACAAATAAGATTATTTTTAAAACTCAAAAACGGTGCTTAAGGATTATGCTAAAGCTCGGACCCAGAGCATCTTGCCGAAACTATTTTAAACAGCACAAAATCTTAACAACGATCTCCTGCTACATATATAAAGTATTAATAGTGGTACATAAAGATAAAGGGGGTATCTTATCCACCAAAAAAAGTACTACTTATGGCTTAAGAAAGGATTTATTACGACCAAACTTTCCAAACTCCACTAAATATATTAATAGCTCATTTTATAAGGGTCTTGTTTTGTACAATTCGCTACCTGAGTCCCTGAAAAGTCTAAGCATTAATAAGTTTAAAAGAGAGCTTAAGAAGCTATTATTGGAAAACGCATTTTATAGTTTGGACGAGTTTCTAACGTTTTCAACACAGTACCAGTAAGACATTTTAATTATTTGATAATTGTTTTTTGTGCTTCATTATTGTGTCCTTGTATTGTAAAGTTTGTTAACAAATAAGTAGGTATTTTATATATTTTCCAGGATCTTTCTGGATGTAGCTATTTGTAGATGAAATATTTTAATTCCATGTAGTGTATACTATAAAATATGTAAATGTCTAAAGCTGTATGCAAAAGTGACAATAAATATTTTGAGTTTGAGTTTGAGATAAGAGTAGTCGTTTTGGAGTAATTCGATAGAGCACAAAATTCTGCATAATGACTATGAGCTAATTTTATTTTATGTTTTAAGTTAAAGCCACAGAAGAAAAAAAAAAGGGTGGGGGCTAATCACAAAGTCAAAGTCAAAAATAGCTTTATTGATTCAAGTTTATACAACTTGTGATCAAAGCATCTTAACCTAAGTACAGATGGTCCTTAAAAAACCACCAATCATAAAATAACACATAAAAAGTGATTTAAAATCTGCAAAAGGCATAATTAAAATATTTTAAAATATATCCCAATAAACATTACTGTTGGGGAAACACCCCAACACGTGTAGAAACTATCGTTTTTCACCGTATAGTTTGGTGATAACACCCTGTATGTATGTAGAATGAATGAGCCATAATTAATCTTAAAATCGATTTATTTCACCCCAGGTACAACCCAATTTGTGCATTTAAATTAGCATATGTCAGTTCTTCAAAACCCCTCAGTCTAAACCTAGACGGAGGATCCCTTAATTCGATCCTGTACAACAGTACTATCACTATAATATATTACAATTCAGCAACTCTTCACTCGTAGAGGAAAACGTTTGTAATCGTTTTCAATTCAATATATTTTTGTCTCAAGTGAGCATTGTAAACAATAGTGCTCCCTCCCAGAGTGTTCCAAGCTGTGACGTGCCCTCTAACTCTGCAATCAGTAACCAGGTCTCGCTGAACGACATCATGGAGAAGTTGCTGTACATCGAATCTCAGCACGCTATACTTCTTACTCAATATGAGGATCAAATTAAAATAAACACCGAACTCAGATCGGAGATTGCTGATATAAGACGCCAACTTTCTACTAATTGCGGCGCTGATGGCCCTGCATCGAACCCCCAAGTTCAGGAGAGTGGTATATTCGGGGAGGTGCTGCAGAGGCAGGCTCGTATGAACAACCTAATGATATTTAATCTGCGTCTGGAAGAGGGAGCTCCCGAGTTGGACCGGATTTCCTCGCTGCTGTCTTACGGGACCTCTCGTAGGATCGTGGCTGCTGATGTTTCCAGGGTCGGTAAACCAAATCGTAACAGTCACAAGCCTCTGAAAGTGACCCTCTCGGGCGACGTGTCGGCTGTGTTGAGGAGCCGGAGAAACTTTATCGACGCCCATCAGATCTACATCGAGGCTGACCTATCTCCAGCTCAGCTGAAACAACTTCAGGATACGAAAGATGAACTGCGGGTTCGCCGTACAAACGGGGAGGAAAATCTCAATTTGAGGTATGTTAACGGTATTCCAACAATAACTGCAAAAAACCGAGATCCCTTACAATCTCAACTAACGACTTAACCTGCTGCTACCAGAATGTCAGGGGTCTACGTACTAAGACGCATAGATTTTACAGTTGCGTGGTCTCCTCAGATTATGACGTCATTGCTGTCACCGAGTCCTGGCTCCAGCCGGATATCCTGGACTCAGAACTTTTTCCAGACTCATATATCATATACCGCTCTGATAGAAGAACAAACCGAATGGACGAATCCAGAGGAGGGGGAGTCATGCTTGGTCTTCACAATAGGCTCAGTTCTGAACTACTGGATCTTTCAAATATCAGCAACACCGTGCCAAATATAGACTTCTTAGGTTGTAAGCTCACTTTAAATTATTTTGTATTTTACGTATTTATTATATATATCCCTCCCTCTGCCACCAGCGCCGACGCCGAAACTTTTTTTGACCTCCTCTCGTCACTGGACATAATGCTTTCTAAAAACCTAATTTTTCTGGGCGATTTCAACATTCCCTCCCTTTTCATTCACTGTTCCTTTTGGTCCCAGACACAAAGGTTTACCAAACCTCAGCGAGTTCCTCAGCCTTAAACAGTATAATACCGTCTCAAATTTACACAATCGTTTCCTTGACCTTGTTTTCGCCAACTTTGCGGTTAATGTAGCTCATAGTGATGTGCCTCTGGTCGAGGAGGATCCACATCACCCTGCTCTGTCTCTTGATTTTCAAGCGGTACTTCCTCATGCCGTCAACTTTCCTGTGAACAACGCTCAACCACCCTGCTTCAACTTTCGTAAAGCTGATTATCCCAGGTTGTATGCATCGTTATTGCACACTGACTGGTCTCGCGTTCTTGAATCTCCTGATGTTGTCAGCGCATGTCAGTCCTTCTACGAGATTCTTAATAATAGCTTTGCTGCCTGTACGCCTCTTAAGCAACCCAGAAGAAGGCCTTTTCCGGCTTGGTTTTCAAGAGAATTGATTGACAACATATTCAGGAAAGAAAGATTGCGTCGTCAACTTCAGACGCGCGACTCTGCCTTCTACCAGACAAAGTATAGTTCTTTGCGTAGGCTAATTAAATCACTAACTCAGAGGGACTATAAGGACTTCATTGGGACTGCTGAGCGAAAGATATACAACAACCCCTCCAATTTTTGGTCTTTCGTTCAAAGTAAAAAGGCTCAGTCCCGCATCCCAGCCACCATGAACTACTCAAATAAGCCTGTCCATGGGCCTCATAATATCGTATCTGCCTTTGCTGACTTTTTTGGAAGTGTCTATGGGCGATCCGAGCACGTGGATTTGTGCGCTCAAACTTAACACTGTGAGCTCATTGACATTCCCACAGTCACTTCCGAGGAAGTAGAGTCGGCTTGCAAAATGCTGAAAAATAAATCAACATATGGGCCGGACGGAATTCCCAGCTTTTTGGTGAGGGACTGTTCCTCAATCATGAGTGCTCCTCTTTGTCATATTTTTTTAAATTAAACACCCTATATATTATTGCATATTTGGGTTTTGCGGTGAATTCTAGACATATTTCATAAATAATGTTCTATACCTATCTGTTACTGTTTTTGAAACATTGACAGTTGAAAATCGACCATTTACCAAATTTGACAGCCTGTAAAATCTAAACGGCTAAAGATAGAGCAAAATGGTTTGCACTTTCCTATCTTGGTTTTTCATAAGCTATTGTTTGACACTAATTTTAGATTTAACCAGAGGTTAAATTTAACCGGAATTTCTTAACTTTTGGTAGTGTCAAACGATAGCTTATGAAAAACCAAGATAGGAAAGTGCAAACCATTTTGCTCTATCCTTAGCCGTTTAGATTTTACAGGCTGTCAAACTTGGTAAATGGTCGAATTTCAACTGTCAATATTTCAAAAACAGTAACAGATAGGTATAGGACATTATTTATGAAATATGTCTAGAATTCTCCGAAAAACCCAAATATGCAATAATACAGTGTGTCCAAAAAAGTATGCAACATATGGGAAACTTTTTATTATTGGTTTCTCAGAAAATTTTATTCTTGATAAAAGTTGGTGCTTGCGCTAAAACAGTAAATGAGTATTTCAAATTTTCCGTACTGCTTTTAGTCCGGGCGCAAATGTCATTTTTCCGAAATAGCGTCGAGAGTAAAGTACCTTAATTTATAAAGATACAGCAAAATCATATAAAGAAAAGTTCTTCCAAATTTAAAAAGTAATCTAAATATGAAATTTGAGTTAAGTACATCAACTTTTAATTTTTCTTTTTTTTTCTCGATTTTTTCTTAAACGTTACGCCACTGGAGAATATTTTGTTCTTTTGTTATTAGTATACTTGCCAAGTAACTTCAAAATTTATTTAAGAGAGAAATTAGTTACATAGTTGCATAATGTTGCAGTTTTTCCAGGGATAATAGCCACTTTTGATTTAAAAAATTTTCGACTCAAAATCATGAATAGACCCAACTCTTTTCATTTCATGTAAAACAACTAATAATTTATTTATCTTTTGCACCCGATGAGTAAAATATGCCCAAGTATCCTAAAAAGCCATATAAAATATTTGGTTTTGAAGAGTAGGCCATGCATTTGGAACAAAAACAAATAAATAGCAATAATTTTACTTCGCTCTGACATATGAAATTAATTATTATTTAGTCAGTCATTCCAATTGTATTTTGTAATAATTATTGTGGACCAAAATTGTTTAAATGTGTTCGAGAAAAAAAGGGAAATTAAAAATTGATGTACTTAACTCAAATTTCATATTTAGATTACTTTTTTAATTTGGAAGAACTTTTCCTTATAAGATTTTGCTGTATCTTTATAAATTAAGGTACTTTACTCTTGACGCGATTTCGGAAAAATGACATTTGCGTCCACACTAAAAGCAGTACGTAAAATTTGAAATACTCGTTTACTGTTTTAGGGCAAGCACCAACTTTTATGAAGAATAAAATTTTCTGAGAATTTAATAATAAAGAAGTTTCCCATATGTTGCATACTTTTTTGGACACACTGTATATAGGGTGTTCTATTTAAAAAAATATAACTTTGTTTAATCCCGCATTTATGGGACACCCTGTATACAACAGTGTTATGCCATAAAAACTTCACTTCATCCCCTTTATTTTTTGTATTAAACGTTTTTTTCTAAAACGTCAATTGAGAAAGTTTAAGGGGGGGGGTCCATTTATAGTGAAACACCCGGTACAAGAGCAGCCCCATCTACGAGAACAGCATCAACACTGGTAGCTTCATCTACACTTGTCATATACTTATCATCATCATTTGAGTGGGGTGGAGGGGGGGGGATCAGCGTGACTTTTTGAGATGGATCTGTTCAAAAATTTACTAATGTTGACACCCTCAGAATGTGATTTTACTCAAAAAGTATGAGAGCCTCAAGTAAAAGAATGTAACCAAGAATATTAATTTTTAGTCATTCCACTTACTAAAACCACCACAGTGTGTTGGCTTTATTTTAAAAGAAAAGAAAAAAAGGTAATATACCAATCAATAGAGAAAACTGTAAGCTAAAATTTTTGTATCTCCTAGTTTTTATTGTTTTTAAGCGATTTTAAATATATTAATGGACATGCGTTACTGTGATTACCCCCCACAATTTTTTTGTTCTTCTAGGGTTAGCCAGAATGAAAAATAAAGTCATAGCCATTATGCAGCACTTTGTGCTCCATCAAATGGCACCAAAACGAATACTCTATCTCTTATCGCTTTTGAGAAAAATAATAAAAACTAAAACATTCCACTTATCAAATTTGGGGGAGGGGGTCAGCCTAACTTTTTGAGATGGGTCTGTTCAAAAATCTACTAATGTTGATATACTCTATCCACTCTAGAAAGGATTTGCTTTTACTCAAAAACCGAAGTATCAAGCTATTTTTGGAAGACAAGTCACTATACTATAATGCTCATAGTGAGTTATGATAGAAAAGAAACCTGAAATTATGAAATATTTAAATGCACGGAATATTTTGTAAACATATTGATGCCAAACTTACCTTATAAAAAATCTAACTAATAGTTTAATCATTTTTGGATCTCTTTCCTTTAATGCTTTGGGTAAGGCTTTTCTTTTTTGTAACTCCAT